>SJYT01029492.1:137128-283812 GCA_006410635.1 Cephalophus harveyi
GTGATGGACAGGGAGGCCTGGCTGCTGCGATTCATGGGCTCGCAAAGAGTCGGACATGACTGAGCGACTGAACTGAACTGAACTGAAGAATTGTAATTCCTAGAACCTGGGGATAGTTAAGTGACACCTACATAACACAAAAGATGGCTCAGATGTGATTAAATTCAGTTCAGTTCAGTTGCTCAGTCGTGTCCAACTCTTTGCGACCCCATGAATCACAGCACGCCAGGCCTCCCTGTTCATCACCATCTCCCGGAGTTCACTCAGACTCACGTCCATCGAGTCCGTGATGCCATCCAGCCATCTCATCCTCGGTCNCAGTTGCTCAGTCGTGTCCAACTCTTTGCGACCCCATGAATCACAGCACGCCAGGCCTCCCTGTTCATCACCATCTCCCGGAGTTCACTCAGACTCACGTCCATCGAGTCCGTGGGGAGATTATTCTGGATTATCTGTGTAGCTCTAATGTAATCACAAGAGCTCTTAGAAGAGATAGACAGGAAGGCGGGGGAAGCAAAGAAAAAGATAGATTCCAGGATACTACACAGCTTTGAAGATAGAATAAGGGACCATGATTTCAAGAATACAGATGGCATCTTGAATCTGGAAGAGAAAAGAAACAGATGCTCCCCTAGAGCTTCCAGGAGGAAGAGAGGTGTGCTGGCACTTTCATTTTAGCCCTGTTAGACCTGTAATGGACTTCTGACCACCAAAACTATAAAATAACAATCTGTGTGTTTTATGCCACTAAATTTGTGGTAAACTGTTACAGCAGCAGTAAGGAAATAGTATACCATCCTTAAGCACAGCCTGTGGATTCATGAGTTAAATAAGTAGTTGTTAATTTGATTTGAATTCTAAGTCTGGAGTGTTTTATTACCTCGTTGCTAACAGATATTTTCTTTGAAGTAGAGATTTTGTTTTCTACGCATAGAAACATCCCAACTATTTTAGAAGGTGAGGCATATATTTGGAATGAAAGATAAAATGTTTGCAGAGCAGGCACAAGAGGAAGATAAGGAAAAAAAAGAGGAGGAAGAGAGTAAGCTTTATTACCAGTATTTTTTCTTTGCTGAATATCTTTCAAAATGGGCACACTATTTCAATTAATTCATTAAAAAAACATAATCTGAATGTTTCATTACAAAAGAAGAACTTAAAATACAAATATAATATACATTCTCCAGCTAAAAA
Source organism: Cephalophus harveyi (assembly GCA_006410635.1). Lineage (NCBI taxonomy): Eukaryota > Metazoa > Chordata > Mammalia > Artiodactyla > Bovidae > Cephalophus > Cephalophus harveyi. Next base: position 138,323 of record SJYT01029492.1, read on the forward strand.
TAAGAGATCTGGAAACTGGATATGAGTCCTATTAATAATGGGGTTTATTACTCTCTAAATCATAGATCTTAGAAAAATATAATATGACTTTAATATCATAAAACTAAGATTTTTGCAGTCAGTGTACAGTGTTATAGTAAATCTGTGACCATAGAGATTTATATGAAATTCTGTGCTTTAGAAATATGTGTTTTCCAATGAATGCTTACCTCTGTCAGAAATAATGTAATTATCGTGCAATAGCAGAATCAGAAAAATTTGTATCTGCTTTGCTTTGAATGTCTATGTAAATTGTACTGAGTGTTAGAAAAAAGATAATATTATAAAAAAATTTTCTGATTTTAGAACTAATGGTTTCTTTCAAATCTTTCCTAAAGCCATTTTCATCAGAAACCCTAATTCCAAGCATGAAAAAAGAAATACCAGAGTATACAGTAGAGCACCACTAGAGAAAATTTCACCTAGTTTTTACTGTTGAATGCATATGGCCTACATGCCATAAACAGGCATTGCAAAACACAACTAATTGTGATTTCCCTTATCTTTTCACAGAGTACTTCCCTCTTATAAATGTCTCCCTGAAAGAAACACTTAGCTTTGAACTGATATTTAATCATAAAGCAATGTTTCTAAGAGGAAAAAATTAAAGTAAGCAAATTAAATTAATATTAGCAGTATATTTGTTAATATAGTACATCTAAAAATTATTTCAAAAGGTAACAAATAAGAATTTATTAATTCCATTATCTTTATACTGTCTTTACAGTATATCCAATCCAATGTATATCTTACATTTATTTTATATCTCAGTTCAGACAAGCCACATTTAATAGCTCAATAACCACATGTTGCCAGTAGCTACCATGTTAGATATCCCAGTTCTTAAGAGAAATTGTGAAAAAGAAAAGATATTTTGATATCACTTGGTAAATAAGGGAATTGAAAAAGAATTAGGAAATATCCTAATTGCTTTGGGGACTGTATCCCAGAGCTACTGAATTAAAAATCTGCAATTGTCAGATCTGGAAATTGTAATTAAAAAAAAAAACTCTCCAGATGTGCCTTTTCTTCAAGGCACTTGGTTTTGGGAACTACTGACATTGTGTTAAAGTGATTGTAGATTATGACTGGTTAACAAAGTAGCAAAGATTCTAGACTTGTATAACATTCAGGTTATGGAGACCTTGATTTAAAATCAGATTCATTGAATTATTGCCAGTAAAACTTAACCAAGTTATTTTGCCTTTCTTTTTCAGCCTTGTTCTTTGAGATTGAGTATCTCATGTAATTATTAATATGATTAAATAGAACAATATCTTTGCATAAAGAACACTGCAGAGTAACAAGTATGGGTTTTCCTAATTATAATATGATGCTAATAAGCCCAAGTAGCAGAATTTCATCCTCAAATGGGCCATCATTCTATAATCCCTCTATAACCTCAAATGTTATTTCTAACTCTATGTCTCCTGAAGTACTGTCAGTATTAGACTGCTTGGGTTGCCATTAAAAAAAAAAAGACTAAGTAGCTTAAACAACAGAATTAATTTTTCCACAGTTCCGGAGGCTACTGGCCCAAAATTAAGGTATATCCGGGTTGGTTTCTGGTGAGAGATCTCTTCCTGGCTTGTAGACAGCTAATTTCTAATTTCTGGTATGTTTCTAATAAGCCCCCTTTTCTCAGACAGAGTATTCTCTTGATGAAAGTGAAAAAGGAGAGTGAAAAAGTTGGCTTAAAGCTCAACATTCAGAAAACTAAGATCATGGCATCTGGTCCCATCACTTCCTGGCAAATGGATGGGGAAACAGTGGAAACAGTGGCTGACTTTATTTTCTGGGCTCCAAAATCACTGCAGATGGTGATTGCAGCCATAAAATTAAAAGACACTTTCTCCTTGGAAGGAAAGTTATGACCAACCCAGACAGCATATTAAAAAGCAGAGATATTACTTTGTCAACGAAGGTCCATCTAGTCAAGGCTATGGTTTTTCTAGTGGTCATGTCTGGATGTGAGAGTTGGACTATAAAGAAAGCTGAGCTCAGAAGAATTGACGTTTTTGAATTGTGCTGTTGGAAAAGACTCTAGAGAGCCCCTTGGACTGCAAGGAGATCCAAACACTCCATCCTAAAGGAGATCAGTCCTGAGGGTTTGTTGGAAGGACTGATGTTGAAGCTGAAACTCCAATATTTTGGCCACCTGATACAAAGAGTTTACTCATTTGAAAAGACCCTGATACTAGGCAAGATTGAGGGCAGGAGGAAAAGGGGATGACAGAGGAAGAGATGGTTGGATGGCATCACTGACTCGTTGAACATGGGTATGGGTGGACTCCAGGAGTTGATGATGAACAGGGAGGCCTGGCGTGGTGCAGTTCATGGGGTTCCAAAGAGTTGGACACGACTGAGCAACTAAACTGAAGTGAATCCTACTTTTATAAGAACATAGCCCTATTGGATTAGACCTCTGCCCTTCTGACATTATTTTACCTTAATTATCCTTTTAATGCTCTGTCACATTGGTGGTTAGGGCTTCAGCATATGAATTTGAGGGGAAACAGTTTCAGTTCAGTTCAGTCGCTCAGTCGTGTCCGACACTTTGTGACCCCATGAATCGCAGCATGCTAGGCCTCTCTTGTCCATCATCAACTCCCAGAGTTCATTCAGACTCACGTCCATCGAGTCAGTGATGCCATCCAGCCATCTCATCCTCTGTCATCCCCTTCTCCTCCTGCCCCTAATCCCTCCCAGCATCAGAGTCTTTTCCAATGAGTCAACCCTTCGCATGAGATGGTCAAAGTACTGGAGTTTCAGCTTTAGCGTTATTCCTTCCAAAGAAATCCTAGGGTTGATCTCCTTTAGAATGGACTGGTTGGATCTCCATGCAGTCCAAGGGAAACAGTTTACATCATAACGATGCCATTGATTAGTATCAGTATGTACTTAATTGCCCAGACACACATCTGCAAGCTTTCTGCCCAGAAAAAATTAAGTCTGTTTCAAGATTCAAACTTCCTCCCTGCACCATCTCTAAGCAAAGCAAGACTAGACTCTAAATGCGATGCCTCTCATCTACATCCATGTGCCTTGGAGATCACTTTAGCCACTAGACTTCATGAAAATATTGGCCATAAGCTTTCACAGTTGCTCAAGAAAGACTGCCAACTCACAAATAAAAGAAATTTCAGGTCAAAGTCTTCCTATTCATGAGATTAGGTTCTAAACAAATACATAAAACTGATTCACCAGGGAGATAGCTTTTCATCTATAGCATCTATATTTTACTGTGAAGTTAGTTATTTGAGTTTTATAATCTTTTGAAATAACCAAGTGCTTCATCAAGTCTTGAATGTGTACTATTGTGATAGTCAAAGAGAAATGTGTTTTGGCCAATTTTTTATGTAATATAGGATTGCTAACTTGAGGGAATGGTCAAATTGTAGTCCAATGAGAAAAGCATTTTAATCTTGTTTCCAACATTCTATTCCAAACTTCCAGTCCATATATAGTACTTAACATTTCTTTGCCCTCCTTTTTTTTTTCTCATCTTTTGTTTTGGATATCCAGGCTTATCCTTCTTGCTTTTCTTCCTACTGTGATTAAGTTCTATACATTATAATGTTCCCTCTTAATTTGACAGCAGGCACCCACAACCTCTTCTATTTATTACTTGCCAAATGTTAGTGATGACTTCCTTCTCTAGCCCAAGCATAGGAATCACTTGTTTTCAAACAAGAAATGAGGCAAATATACCAGGTCAAAAGGTGGTCTAGAATCTAACCAAAGTGGTATTCTTCTTACTTACAGTCACTACTAAAGACAATATTACAATATTTTATATAATATCACAATTTTATTGAAGCTTTCATAAAATTTGGTCTTTTCTTCATAAGCTAAAACCTAACTAAAATAACCTTATATTTCTATAACAAAACAGTTGTATTTATTACTTGTCAAATGTTAGCGATGACTTCCTTCTCTAGACCAAGCATGGGAATAAATAAACGCCAACTGTTTTGTCTTTAATCAGATGTCATTTCAAGGGAAGGCAGTGCTCTTGGCCCTTTTATAATTCTATGACAGAAATATGATTGACAATAATTATTTACAGTCATGATTAATGTAGTTTGGCCAGGTTCAATGCAAACCTGGCCAAACTCTTGTTTAGTTGTAATGTTAAATTTCAAAGATCAGTTTTAAAGAGATTTTCCTTAGAACTGGTACACATTACAAATTCCTCTTGTTCTGTGATGTGTGTGAAATTTATCTGTTTGAGGGGGTGTCCAGAACTCAGGTGGGCTTCTATAGAAAATTATATTTTAAAACAAATATTCAATTACCATAATTATCCCCAAACAGTGTAAGAAACATTTAAATGTATCTTGCAATTTAAGTATTTTGTGATATTTAAGGTGACCCAGTGGTAAAGAATACATGGCTGCCAATGCAGGAGACACAGGCTGATCTCTGGATTGGGAACATCCCTTGGAGGAGGGCATGGCAACCCACTCCAATATTTTTGCCTGGAAAATCCCATGGACAGATGAGCCTGGTGGGCTACAATCCATGGGGTTACAAAGAGTCAGACACAACTGAGCACACATGGACGTACATGACATTAGATGATTTCCTAGAAAATCCTGCTTTTTTAATCTGACCTGAGGAGTCTCAAACGTAGGTACCAGAGAAAAACGGTGCTGGGGTTCATCCCTACCCCAAACGAGGCTTAACCCCAGTGCTGAACTAAACAGAATGACTCAAGCTTCATTTTCCCCAAATTTAACGTTGTCTAGACCAGTTCTAGGTGTTCATTGGAAGGACTGATGCTGAGGCTGAAACTCCAGTACTTTGGCCACCTCATGCGAAGAGTTGACTCATTGGAAAAGACTCTGATGCTGGGAGGGATTAGGGGCAGGAGGAGAAGGGGATGACAGAGGATGAGATGGCTGGATGCCATCACTGACTCGATGGATGCGAGTCCGAGTGAACTCCGGGTGTTGGTGATGGACAGGGAGGCCTGGTGTGCTGTGATTCATGGGGTCGCAAAGAGTCAGACGGGAGTGAGTGACTGAACTGAACTGAACTGATGACCACTTCTGCCTATTCATTAATAAAATACCTGAAAATAGTTTTGAAAAAAGGAATTAAATTTGTATTTTCATGATAATCATAGGTTGGGAAGATCCTCTGGAGAAGGGAACGACTACCCACTCCAGTATTCTGGCCTGGAGAATTCTGTGGACTGTATAGTCCTTGGGATCACAAAGAGTTGGACATGACTGAGTGACTTTCTTTGGGCTTTCCTGGTGGCTCAGATGGTAAAGAATCCACCTGCAATGTGGGAGACCTGGGTGTGATCCCTGGGTTGGAAAGATCCCCTGGAGGAAGGCATGACAACCCACTCCAGTATACTTGCCTGGAGAATTCCTATGGACAGAGCCTGGTGCGCTACCATGCATGGGGTCTCAAAGAGTTGGATACAATTAAGCAACTAAACATCAATATCAATATGATGATTACTGATATTATTAGTATGATGCTACCCAGCTTTGTTACTCTGTTATTTTTAGATTTTTTTTCCCTTATTTGTAAGTGATATTAGCCATTTTGGATACATATGAATATATTCACTTATTATAACATTATAACAGTTTGATCATATGTCTTTTATAATAGTTTAATAATTACTCTTGAGAGTTCCTTGGACTGCAAGGAGATCCAACCAGTCCATTCTGAAGGAGATCAGCCCTGGGATTTCTTTGGAAGGAATGATGCTAAAGCTGAAACTCCAGTACTTTGGCCACCTCATGCAAAGAGTTGACTCATTGGAAAAATCTCTGATGCTGGGAGGGATTGGGGGCAGGAGGAGAAGGGGATGACAGAGGATGAGATGGCTGGATGGCATCACTGACTCAGTGGACATGAATCTGAGTGAACTCCAGGAGTTGGTGATGGACAGGGAGGCCTGGTGTGCTGCGATTCATGGGATTGCAAAGAGTCGGACAGGACTGAGCCACTGAACTGAACTGAACTGAACTGAAACATAAATAGTATAAATAAAAGATATGTCGGTCTTCCATAAGCTACATGAATAGACTAGTCATTCTTTTAAAATAATGCATAAACTTTTACTTGAGGAATTTTTCAAGATGTAAGAAAAGTTAATTTTTGTTATTCATGGTAAGACTATGAAATATATCAGAAATTTAACAGAAATGTTGATACATCAGAAGAACTGCATCAGAAGCATAAGAGGAAAACAGTCTGGCACCAACATATTTTTGTTCATAGTATAAATTTTTTCAGAGTATTACATATATTCAGGTGCCTAATATATAGGAAAAGATGGAGTGCCTCAGTTTTCACCAAATATAGAAAATTCTTGCTGTTCTTGCTGTTGTTTTTGCCCTTTTTAATCTTAAGATAAGACTAGTAACTTGAGAAAGTGGTCAAGTTGTAGGTCAATCTAAAAGGTACAAGAGAGAGAATACAGAAAAAATAAATCTGTGATTAAGCTGTAGTAGTTTAAAAATAATTGAGTATGATTTATCATAATCATTATTTTTGATTAACTGAAGCAACATGAACACAATGAACAATGAAATAATATCCTAAGAGGCTTTGAACAGTCCCCAAATGAACCTGTTTTTGATGAAACTCTGAGTGAAAGGTATCTGTACCCCCAAATTAATAAATAATAGATGTTTAAGAATAAATTAGAAAAGAGCATTGGTTATGTATTACTGTCAAGAGTCTTTAAAATCAATTACTACTAGTTTCTCTTACTAGAAGCAGACTACACAAACTGATCCTGATTACGTTGATTAACTATAATTGCTCAAAATATTATTCTGTATAAATTTCATGATTATTTCATCAATATAAAATGCATGTTTTCTTTTTACTATTAGTCTTTATGGTGATGATTAGAGGTCTCTTTCTCAAAAGATATGGATAAAAATAAAATGAAAGTGACTCACTAGAATTGATTCAATCACCCAGTATAGCAGTACTTTCAAGAAAAGATCTAAAAGATTTAAAGGGACTTTTTAAATGAACAAATTATTTGTATTTTTAAAAAATCAGTACATACCTAAAATAATATATTCCTTTTAAACGATATCAAACTGCCTTACACACAGATTATAGTCCTGAGCAGCAGCAGCAGTTCCCAAATACAGCTTCCAGAGCTTTCATCATCCTGGTCAGTCTCCTTTTTTTGCTTTCACTTACACGTATCTTTCTTTTAAAGAAACAAAACATATAAAAAAAGTCCAGCAAAATTCTGAAAGTCACAGTTTGTATAGCACTGAATGATAGTAGCTTTGGCATTTGATCTTACAAAGTCACTGCCGTTACAAATCTTTTCTTCATTCTGGGTCAAGGCGCGGTAAAACAGTAAGAATGAGATTTAAACGATATAAAGAGAAACACAGAGCTAACAATAAAGTCCTCTATTTCTATTGTGGACTGTAGTCCACCAGGTTCCTCTGTCCATAAAATTCTCCAGGCAAGAATACTGGAGAGGGTAGCCATTCTCTTCTCCAAGGGATCTTCCCAACTCAACGATCAAACCTGAGTCTCCTGCATATAGGCAGATTCTTTATCTTCTGAGACACCAGGGAAGCCCAGTCCTATTGTAGTTACCAATTGACTTACAGATTGCAAAACTGATATACTTCATTCTAAGGCTCTCTCTCTATTCTTTTTTTGGGAAGATAGAAGGGTCCCTAGGAACTTTATTTTTCAATGTAGTATTTACATGTTCCATAAATATCACACGCCTGTTTACACTTAACCAGTAAATGTCATTTAATATAAAAATAAGAGTATAAATCAGATAAACCATCTATTCTTTAACATTTTTAATCATTCAAGAACTATTTATTGACCCTTTACTTTGTGGTAGGCACTGTTCTTGAAGAATATCTGTGGAAAGGAAAATAAACATTAAATTGCTTGCATTTTTATTTATCTTTTATCCTTTATTAACTCATTCCTCAGGTTATGGTTCAAAAGGAGTGAAAATCATCCCCAAAATATCAATCTGTAGACCTCATGACTCTGATATCATAATGGCAGCCACCTGAATATAAATTCAGATTATTATTCAGATCTTTATTATGCTCTTTACTTCTTTTGAACCATAACCTAAGGTCTGTCCTTTTTCCTGCTGAGCATCATAAGTCACTCTATTTGAGGCATGGCTAGCAACACCCCCATCTTCTTGCTTTCAGTTAAAGTCTTTCCACTCTGTAGTCATGTAAAATTTATTAGGATTCGTACAAAGCTGATAGCTGCTGGCAAGATGACTGATGAAAGCACATTTCTTCAGCTTAAAATTTACCTTCAATGGGAAATATATATTCCCAGCTGAATATTTGTTTTTAAAGATTATCAAAGAAAATAATTGCTATATTTTTGCATTCTTGGCCAGAAGGATCTAAAAATGATAGTAACATCATTGTGAACTTTAGCAAATTCAGTTTTGTTAGGCTGGCAGAGTTATTTTCTTTAGATTCCCTATGATAAAAATAAGAGCTTATCTTTTCTGTAAATAACATTCCCTTTAGACCTAAAGATTCATCTGCAAGTTCTAGATAGAAAAGAAAAATAGTCTGGATTTTCTTTGTAACTTGAAAATTACACTTAAAGTTAAATCTAAACAGCAATATGACATTCAAGCAACAGGATAGCAGGTGGCTCTTGACAAGCATAATTGCTTTTTATGGTTCTGAAATTAACAGGGAAACAAGAAAGCAGCCAAGAAAAATGTGCCTATTACAAGAAACTCTGAAAATGTGGGATTTTTTAAAATCCTAATTTCTAATGGACCAACAAAAAATAATTACTTATTTTTATAATATTAAGTTTTCTAATATTGAGAAAATTTTATGGAGAATATTATTCATTGTAAATAATACCTTTGCAGAGAAAAAAAAAGTCCCTAAAAAGTGAACATTAATAATAAACGCTTTTGAGCTAATGTGTACTTTAATACTAAGCACAATTTACTTAGAACTGCCAATGATCTTGAACCAAAGACCACAAGAAACATACCTGTAATTGAACAAATTTGTATGGATTGACTCTTCACAATGTCAGAGAAAAAACACAATGGGAGCTGTGGGGTATTTCAGTAAAAATGTGTTAGAAGGACTTGGTATAGTATTGGGATTCATGTAAGGTGCTTTGGGAGAGGGTTCAGGTAGTAATGGGGCTTTGGTCTGGAATGGATACTGTCAGGAAGGAGTGGTTATGCTCTTTAGGAGAATGCTCTTCTGGAAATGGAGAAGAAAAGAGAGAGGTTTTTACTGTGACTGGAAAAGAAACGAAAGTTATTCATATTAGCCATGACTTAAAGATCTTCCATCATTTTTATGACTTGAATGGTATATGAGTTTGTGTGTGTGTGTGTTGCACATTGATCATGTGTTTACCATGATCCGTCATGGTAATATGATGACCTTCTTTGTGAAATTGTTACTGTTAAATAAGAAAACATCACAGCCCAGCTCTAAGTGCCAGGAAGAGTCCCTTCTGGCAAGGTCTGCTTTTTTCTTTCTCAGAAAAATTGCTTCATTGAAAAGAGTCTTTAATACTCCAAGTGATATGTTTGAGCAATTAAAAATGTTGTCACAATCATCACTTAACAACTTTCAATTATCTGGTATACTTTTCAGACCCTTGTAAGAACTTTCTTTGGATGATTTACATAGTATACAAATTTATAAATATTAGTCATTAATTATACTAATAAATAAATATTTGTATCCTATAAAATATTAACAGCTTTATTTTTATATGATTGACATATAATAAGTTGTACATATTAAATGTACTGACATGTGTATATACCTGTGAGATTATCTCCACAAAAAATACATCCTTCATCCCCATAAGTATAATCATATTTTTAAAATATTTCCTTAAAAGAAGTATACAGCTAATAAATATCACCATACTGATTTTGTTTCCTCTATTCCTCTTATTTCTTGAGTTTAGTTTCTCCTCAACAAAATAGGTTGGAAAAATAGAGCTCCAAATATGAAAATCACTGAAAGATGAAGTCAACTGTATGAGTTGATAGCAGAAATTCACCCACGAGCCAGGATATGATGTTCCTCTTAAGCTAAGTAGAGAACAATTTCAATTTATCTTCTTAGTTAAAACTGTCAGAAATTGTCTTTGACTGATTTAAGCAGAATGGGATTTTGGATAGTTCTCATTCACCTGGAATGCTGGAGAACCAGGTTCAGAAATTGGTCTGGGCCAGGGGGACTGAACAGAGTCCAAACTCTCTGAAAAAAATATACCAAAATGTACCTCACCTGGCGAGGACAAGATGCTACTGCTCCTCAAGACTGGGTGATGCTGAGCATGTCTGGTCACCCACCAGTCTTGCCTCCAGACATTTCAAGGCCCATTGGAAAATCTGAAACTGCTAGACCTGGGGATCCAGTTTTGCCACTGACTTCACCTCTACCCACAACCATCATCATCACCCACCACCACCTTGCTTTTCTCCATCAAAGTTCAGGACAGGTGCATTAAGTATCCAAGCCTAGTTTGGGTGATTGTGCTCTGGCTTCAGAGGGACACTGGGAAAAGTGAGCATGCATCATTTTTAGCCTTGAGTGTGGGTAGCAAGTTCTGCTTTCTATCAAGTCATAAAGTGATTTCTCGTACAATAGAAATAGTAAATGGGGAGCAGACCATAGAGAACAGATACTATGTGGTAGTTTTCCACTAGAATTTAAAATATGGTCATTTACAGAGTAATTGGAGACAGCTATTTTAGAAGGGAAAGCAAACTGCAGTCTGTAATTTCCCATCAAATCATCGCCTCTCAGGGAGTGACTACGGAGAGTAAGCCAGGGTTTCAATTTCTGAAAGGATAAAGCAAAAACCCAGTAGCATAAGTTTTACAAAACTGGTGGTTACACTCAAAGTAGTTGCTTAATAGGATGCTTGCTTCTTGATATCTTGCAATCTCCTCTGCTGCTGCTGCTGCTAAGTCGCTTCAGTCGTGTCCGACTCTGTGCGACCCCATAGATGGCAGCCCACCAGGCTCCCCCGTCCCTGGGATTCTCCAGGCAAGAACACTGGAGTGGGTTGCCATTTCCTTCTCCAATGAATGAAAGTGAAAAGTGAAAGTGAAGTCGCTCAGTCGTGCCCGACTCTTAGCGACCCCATGGACTGGAGCCTACCAGGCTCCTCTGTCCATGGGATTTTCCAGGCAAGAGTACTGGAGTGGGGTGCCATTGCCTTCTCCTCAGGTAAGTAGAAAAATAGACCAGGACCTGTGGGATCTGTGACTCATCCAATTCACTGTGCCAGCTAAGTAGAGACTCAATGTTTTCCATTTTGTCTCCCATCCTTTGGCACAGTAATATGTTCCCTACCCAACTACCCCTCACTCTCAGCTCATAAGGATTTTGTAGCCCATGTGTCACAAGGCACTATATGCCTATCATTATATTTCATTTCTCCACTGCTTTAGAGCCTTATTTATCACAAGCAGGAAGCATCTGCATCTCAGAAATGAAGGCACATGGGTCTACAGTAAGAATTTATATCTACTTTCAAAATGATAGAAAGAGTTGTTAAATGCTCCACTCCATCATGCCTGAAGGTGCTATTTTGTTTCTCCTTCTGAATTGTCTAGCGAATTTGATCGAGGCCAAATCTGCAGGTAAGATAAACAGTGGGTCCAGCTGTGAGAACTGGAAAAGACAAGGTAGGTTGAAGAATAGACTGAAAGTAGCAGAGCTTTCCATACTCTAAAGGAGTCACCAGCAATTGAACCCACTGGGCCTATTGAGTGATGCCAGAACTGAGGTCTACCCAGTGAGTGGTCCCAGTGAGTGGACCATTGTTTGTGGACAAAGACTAGTTTCTTTTCAAACGATGAGGAGCAGGAGAATAGTTAAGTTAGCAATGCTCAGTCGTGTCTGACTCTTTGCGACCCCGTGGACTGTAGCCTACCAGGCTCCTCTGTCCATAGAATTTTCCAGGCAATAGTCCTGGAATGGATTGCCATTTCCTTCTCCAGGGGAATCTTCCCAACCCAGGGATCGAACCCGGCTCTCCCACATTGTAGACAGACGCTTTACCGTCTGAGTCACCAGGGAAGTAATAGTCCCTTTCTATTCAAAGAAAGATTGGAATGTGACTCAAAGAAAAAACGATCATAAATACTGGAATTTTCTTCAAGAGGGAAGGGCGGAGAATCTTACTCCCTTTTGGGATGTCTGCTTAGACAACGGAGTTGCTAAGTTTTCTGTGTCACACATAGTACAGAAGAAAAGAAAACTGGAATCAGTTGGTCTGATGGGAAACTGCCAGATGGAAAGAGAATCAGGACTTACTCTTAAATTCCCAGCTCCCAATGAAATGTGAGTCCATCATGTCTCCAGAGAGGACAGAAAAAATGAAATGCCAAGACTACACGGCAGGGCAAACAAGGAGATATAGATATCATAGGAGGTATTGTGAGGACAGTGCATGGAGTTCAGCAGCGAGAGGTAGCTGGTCTCGTCAGGGCTCCTGGGAGATTTGTTTCAGAAACAAGTCATCGGTGGAGCACATTGGAGCCATCTCCATTTCTTGACCAAGCAAAATGAACTACCGTGGCAATTAAAGTCAACCAAGAAAAGATGCTTGTAATTTTCTCTCTCTCTTGAAAAAACTGTAGAATCTAGCCCTGGAGAGACAATACAATCTATGGAAGTAGATGAGGAGCCTGCTGGCAGTTTACAGAAAGCTGTGTTCTAAGGGCAGAACTGAAGCTTTTAAAGAGTATGAAGAAAAGAGGTAACATCTAAGGGGCTCCAGTTGAGACCACTTAGTGAGTCACACTAGTAATTTCCAGGAGGGCCTTTAGATACAGAGGGCTTCTTTAGAATCTCTAATCATTCTCTCTTGTTTTTCTCTGATAAACTTATCAGAGATTCTCCACTCTTTTGAAGTTTTCTTTCTATCGTTTTAAACTTCTTTTTGTGTCATAAACCCCTTTGCAGACATGATCATTGAGTTGAAGTTTTTGTTTAGATAAAGATTCCTTTATGCAAATACATTTTTTTGGATACCATTTAGGAGTAGTTCACAGATGCCTTAAGGATCTTTGTAGAATATTTATGAATTCTTAGACCCAGCTAAGGAAGATCATATCTATTTCTCTTCTAAAATGCTCTGAATGCACACTGTTTTTTCTTTTTTTTTTCTGTCCCTGGCAGGAGAAATAGGAAGATGATTGACCTGTTTTTTTATTGTTTTGTTTTTTTTTAATGTTAGAATGTGTAAAAAAATTACTCCCTCTCTCTAGAACACTTTGGCCAGCTCTCCATACATAACTACCTGCTACTAATTCCTTAAGATTTTGCTCAGCATCCCTACTGTCCCTATTAATGAGACAAGTACACAGTAAATTATTCCACAATAAAAACTTAGGAAACGAGTGGCTGAAGAGCTGAGTAAAGACACCAGTCATCTGGTATAATTTAACTTGCATTCTTAAGTATGTAATAGTCCTTTTCTCTATTCGTAAATTAAAATATTCTATATATTAACAGTATTAAAAGAAATCTCATGCATTTGAGGAGCTACTGGGAAAGATTCTCTCTTCTTCTTGAAATGGTGTAATGTGTTGTAAAAAGGCTGGAATTGCTGTAGTCACTTTGCAACCTCATTCAAAAATACTAGAGTTTTGAGGGACTACCAAAGAGTGGGCCCTAAAAAGGTAACTAGATCTGGTTTCCTTAGAAATAAGAACTATTGTTCACCTGAGTTTGAAAAAAAATACCTTATTGTTTAATTTTGTTTGAAGTGTTTATTATTTTTGTATTAACTTTAGTCTTTTATCATCTAAACTATCCAAAACCAAGGACTTGGATCATCTGGAGCTTTTATATCTCAGGTAAATAATCAGTCTTTAGGGTTCAGATCTTAGAGGAAAAAAATAATATAGTAATCGGAAATCAGAAGAGGAAAATGAGAAATTTTGTAATAAAAATAGGCTTCAGTAAATCTAGAGTCTATTTGAGTGAGATATTAAGATCAAGAACAGTTCATTAATTTGATCTCTAGTAGAAAAGCTTAATATATGAGAAATCAGAGAAATGAATCAAGCCTTACGATTGTATGAATGGGAATATAACTGCTACCATATTGGTATGGTTTTGTTAACTTGTGCATTAGGATGCTATTTTAAGTATTAATAATAGGTGCTAAGAAGTTTAACACAAGAGGATTAATTTAATAGTAACTGTAGCATCACAGAGAAGGCAATGGCACCCCACTCCAGTACTCTTGCCTGGAAAATCCCATGGATGGAGGAGCCTGGTAGGCTGCAGTCCATGGGGTTGCTGAGAGTTGGACACGACTGAAGCGACTTAGCAGCAGCAGCAGCATCAAGAGAATTCAGGAGCACATATGCAGCTGGACCACAGGAACAAACCAGAACCAAAAACCTATTAGGATTCTTTTCTATTATCTTTAGATCTCTCTGTATGTCTGCTTCATTCCTCTCTTTTCTCCATGAAGACTGCTTTCTTCCTAATTCTAAGCCCTTGGGAAGGTGGTTCTCATTGACTCAGTTCAATCTTGAGGCTCAATCTGAGTCAATTAACTAATGACATGAAGTGAAAAAAGAAAGTGAAGTCGCTCAGTTGTGTCCAACTCTTTGTGACCTCGTGGACTGTAGCCTGCCAGGCTCCTCTATCCATGGGATTTCACAGGCAAGAGTACTGGAATGGCTTGCCATTTCCTTCTCCAGGGGATTATCCCAACCCAGGGATCAAACACAGGTCTCCCGAATTGCAGGCAGACTCCTTACCATCTGAGCCCCGAGGGAAGTGAAATTGCTACCAAACCAAACGGGTCCACTTGTCCATGCTCAGTAAAATCAATCTATTGACAGTGGGTTTTATGAAGGAAAGTACAGCACTTATTACAGGGTGCCTGAGTCCAGGTAGCTAGTGTTTAAAAGGCCTGAACTCCCTCAAAGGCTTTCAGGGACAGTTTTTTAAAGACACAGTGAGGGAGGGGGATTGTGGGGTTTATGAACAAGCTATGGACATTCTCCTGATTACTTGATAGTTAATCAGGAGTCAAAATCATCAACTTTCTGGTTTTAACTGGCCTTAGCGTCTACTTGTGGACAGCATACAGTTAAACTTTCCCACCTAGTTAGGGCTTTAGTATCTGCAAAGTAACTCAAAAGATGCAGCTAAGAATATTATCTACAGTCCTTGAGGAGGATCTCAAGGTCCTGACTTAGTTTAATGGTTAAAGTATTACTACTATTTTATTACTATTTTTGTCTTACTTGACAGTTTTCCTTTCTCATTTCTCTGATTAAATTTATTCTTTGAAACTTGGGGAAGCCTGGGAGAATAAAGTTTTTCTACAGACAAGAGGCAGGCAAAGGATGTGGTAGCTGAGGGTGGGTGTGGGGGTGAAGAGATGGGGGTGGTATCTATTCCAGAAAGGCTCCATGGGGTCCTGCGTGATCACAGAATGACAGTTTTTGAATATGCACTGCCTATTTAAGGAGTTGGTGTCATGGCACTTTCCATAAAAGAGGGAAAGTGAATCCAGCCAACTACAATCAGATAAGAACAGTCTATTATGGGAACCATGGCCTGTACAACTACATTGCCAGGGGATTGCTTTTCTCTTTCTGTACTGTGATATCTAGTTGTTGGCTCTCACTTCTGCTCCCAGCACACAACTTTTCTCTCTTTTTGCTCTAGTCATGAAAGTAAAGGCATACAAAGGTTTTTGTCTGTTTTTCTCTGGTTTAATGCTGGAATTACATAAGTTCAGAGTCAGCACTTTCAGGGAGCATGGAAACCTTAATGGTAGCTTATATACAAACAACACAAAGGATATTCCTAGATGTGCCAGATATTAATAGTATAACCCATTTTCCAAAAGCTTAACACTGTATTTCACATGATAGCATTCTCCTGTTAAATAAATGATACCTTGTTAAGTGTGTATCACGTATAATAACAAGGCTGTAAAAAAAAATTATTTTCTTCATTTTCAGTTTGTTTTCCTCTTAATCTCAGTCATTTTCTTGTTAAATTCTCTCATTTCTGACTACATATTTGAAGCACCTAGTTTACAATACACACCAGAACCTAAGCTGGAGATTTCTCCTTCTTCTCCTTTTTACAAGGTGAAGTCCTAACTTGGTTGACCTGATTTGACTCTTTTATACCACTTTGCTGTTCATTCTACTGGTCAAAAAAAAAGAAAAGATACAATTTGCTGCCCAACTCAATCTTCACAAACTGTTTTTTCAAGCCCCAGCAATTCTTAATGGTCAAATCATAAACACCAGAAAACAGGAGTTTAAAATAGAAATGCTGACAAGCCCTTAACTACAGTACATTGAATGATGCTGCCATAATGCACTATATTAGATGTACTTTTCAGAGCTTATTGCCAGTGGTGAGTCTATAAATTCCTGAACTAAACCTCAACTGCTCACAGCTTATACTTTTAAATTAAATTTTTCACTTCATGCTCTCCTTAGAGAAATCTAAGCTGCAGAAGCTGGTGTACATAGGCAAATAAAAGTAGGATAAACTAAACTACTTATATCAGGTCTGAAATATATTCCTATCATGTTGCTACTACACAAAATGGTGCGTTTAGCTTACCAACTATGTCTTTGGGCATTTCATATTCAAGAGTTGTGGCCACTTTAATAAATAAAAGAAGAACAGCAGGAGGACTACTGAGCAAGTGTCCAATGAAACTAGATGCTTTATAAATTTTTGAAAGTATCTGTTTGTTTTTAAAATATTTTCATATATTCTGGTTTCCCCACTGTTTAAGATGTGAAATGAGGCCAGTGTTTCCACTTTGTATTCAAATTGGTAGCAATTCTCCCCTTTAAATGTAACAGAATCAATTTTGTTTAGAATCCATACGACTCATTACTAAGACAGAGTCATTTTGGAGAATGTGACTTTCATTTAGTTGGTCTTGACATGTTAATAGGTAATCTTTGTTTAATCAAATGAAGATGGTTAGTTCACATTATTGCTTAAGGATTCTGAATGTGATGATTAGAGAGTGTGAACGGCGTGATGAATGTTCTTCCTGGACTACTTAAGCAAGATTTATTGAGTTTTTGATTTTCATGTGTTTTATAACTTCAACTAGAATTTCATCTGAAAACTCATCTACTGTGGACTTCAAAAAAAATCAAGAATGCACTGCATGGAAAATCTTTATTAACTTATTCTTATAAATCTCTCAGAGACCCATAATATTTTTTCACTTTCATCTGTGGTCTTAAGCAAGTAGTCAAAAACCAAAACAAACATTCATGATGAACAAATCCAAATGGATAGATAAAAGCATGGGTGTGTGTGTGTTCAGTCACTAAATCGTGTCCAACTCCTTATGACCCCATGGACTGTAGCCCATCAGGCTTCCCTGTCCATTGGATTTCCCAGGCAAGAATACTGGAATGAGTTGCCATTTCCTTCTCCAGGGGATCTTCTCAACCTAGGGATCAAGCCTATGTCTCCTGCATGGGCAGGTGTGTTCTTTATCACTGAGCCGCAGACTCATTACTAAGACAGAGTCATTTTGGAGAATGTGACTTTCATTTAGTTGGTCTTGACATGTTAATAGGTAATCTTTGTTTAATCAAATGAAGATGGTTAGTTCACATTATTGCTTAAGGATTCTGAATGTGATGATTAGAGAGTGTGAACGGCGTGATGAATGTTCTTCCTGGACTACTTAAGCAAGATTTATTGAGTTTTTGATTTTCATGTGTTTTATAACTTCAACTAGAATTTCATCTGAAAACTCATCTACTGTGGACTTCAAAAAAAATCAAGAATGCACTGCATGGAAAATCTTTATTAACTTATTCTTATAAATCTCTCAGAGACCCATAATATTTTTTCACTTTCATCTGTGGTCTTAAGCAAGTAGTCAAAAACCAAAACAAACATTCATGATGAACAAATCCAAATGGATAGATAAAAGCATGGGTGTGTGTGTGTTCAGTCACTAAATCGTGTCCAACTCCTTATGATCCCATGGACTATAGCCCATCAATCTACCCTGTCCATTCGATTTCCCAGGCAAGAATACTGGAATGAGTTGCCATTTCCTTCTCCAGGGGATCTTCTCAACCTAGGGATCAAGCCTCTGTCTCCTGCATGGGCAGGTGTGTTCTTTATCACTGAGCCGCCAAGGAATCCCATATATAAAAGCATAATACTTGAATATTTACGGAAAATGATTTAAAGATTTTACGATAAAAAGATTTTAGGGAAAAAAAATCACTTGCTTAAGTCATGTCAACCTTTTCCATATCAATAAAAGGTATAAAGTATTATTAACTTGTTTCCTTTCAAATATAATAGACTTTAAAATAAAACTCTTTCAAAAGAAAACAGTTAAAAACTAAATATGAAATGGTACTGAAACAAACTGAGTAAAAATATCACCGAGCAGATAGCAATTTTGTTTTTTTAAATGCACTTTCTATGTGGCCCTTAGACTCTAAAATAATTTTTATTAAGTATGCTCTGGTAATTTTCTTAAATGATAGTAACTATTGTGTAGGAGCAGATGTGCAAATAAATAAGCATTATTCAGGGACAACATTCTCAGTCAGGATATGCCAATGAGATCTAAAGTTGATTCACAAGCATTAAATTTGTGGGCTCCTGAAGCCAAAATGCCAACATCAAAGGTGTCCCCTGGAGAACAAACACATTAATTTAACTGGAATGTTATAAGGACAGTATTAGATATAGAGTCATGTTAGTTCAATGGCTTGAAATTTTGCAAATTTTATTTCACAGTTTAAGTTTATGTCTTCCAGGTTGGAGATAATATGATTAAGCTGAATCCCAGTTTAAACTGGATAAAATAGAGAAGTAGATTGAAAACATTATCACCCAAAATGATGTTTGTCATTTCACTTTGTAAATGATGCTTAAGATACATACCACAGTGTTAAACTATGTATCACCTATCCTTTTATATATTTTTTATTAAGAAAATAGATATTTGACAAATAAAACCTTTACTGATTTAGCTATAGCCTGTTTCAGGAAATCTCAGGAATTTTTGCCTTTGTGAATTCCTTCCTATAGCTAAAGAATGTTCAGCTTCCTTAGAAAGGCCAATGCTAAAAACGTCCTGCCCGACTTGTATTTTCTTGATATGAAAGGAACAAAGCTTGAAAAAAAGATACGTTTTCATCTATCTCTTGTTGTTGTTGATGTTCAGTTGTAAATCATGTCAGACTCTTTGTGGCCCTATGGAATCAACATGCCAAGCCTCCCTTTCCCTCATCTCGGAGTTTGCCCAAGTTCATATCCTTTGAATCAGTGATGCTATCCAACTATCTCATCCTCTGTCACTCTCTTCTCCTGCTTTAAGTCTTTCCTAGCATCAAGGTCTCCTCCATGGATTGGCTGTTCACATAAGGTGGCCAAAGTACTAGAGCTTCAGCATCAGCCCTTCCATTGAGTATTTAGAGTTGATTTCCTTTAGGATTGACTGGTTTGATTTTCTTGCTGTCCAAGGGACTCTCAAGAGTCTTCTCAAGCACCACAATTCAGTGTTCAGCCTTCTTTATGATCTAACTCTCATATCCATACATGACTACTGAAAAGACCATAGCTTTGACTATATGAACCTTTGTTGGCAGGGTGATGTCTTTGCTTTTTAATACACTGTCTCTACTATCCTTTTAATAGACTATTTTGTTGATTCTCTTATATTCTCCCTATAAATGTGGTAGTAATAGTGATATCTTCAAAATGAAAGCACAATATCCTTATGCATAGGCTCAGGACTCGTCGATGTTCTCTTCATGTTTTCCTATTCAGTCAATCTATTCTCCAGTCCAGAGGTCAAAAACACCTTTTATGTAAAGGGTCAAATAATGAATATTATAGATTTTCTGAGTCATATGGACTCCGTAACCACTACTAAACTCTGTCATTTTAGAGCCATTAACAATACTTAGAGGAATGGGGGTCACTGTGTTTCAATAAAATTTTATTTATAAAAACAAGAGATGAACTATTACTGTTGGCTGGTCTCTGTTTTAGTTAATAGATTTAACCATCATTTCTTCAAGTATTTATCTGTAGTGCTGAATTCTTCTTCCTCACTTCTAGATCCACATTCCAATCCTGATAAATATTACACCTGGATGCCAGATATTACAGCGTACTCCATTCAGTTCAGTTGATTTGCTCAGTCGTGTCTGACTCTTTGCATCCCCATGGACTGTAGCATGCCAGGCTTCCCTGCATCACCAACTCCCAGAGCTTGCTCAAATTCATGTCCATTGAGTTGGTGATGCCATCCAACCATCTCATCCTCTATCGTCCCCTTCTCCTTCTGCCTTCAATCTTTCCCAGCATAGGTGTCTTTTCCAATGAGTCAGTTCTTTGCATCAGGTAGCCAAAGTATTGGAGTTTCAGCCTCAGCATCAATCCTTCCAATGAATATCCAGGACTGATTTCCTTTAGGACTGACTGGTTGGATTCCTTGCAGTCCAAGGGACTCTCAAGAGTCTTCTCCAACACTGAAGTTCAAAAGCATCAATTCTTTAGCTACAATGTACTCCATATATGTTATTCCACTTGATCCTAGTCCTAACTGAGTGTTTATTTTGTTGAGACTCTAAGCAGCTTATGCAGTCCTGTAGCTAGAAATATATTTGAACACAAATTTATCTAATCCCAAATCTTATGCTTGTATCGCCTTACTCAGTGAACTCTTATATACAGAATGAATTTCATGTTCCTTCATCAGGCTCTCCCTTCACTTCACCACCTTGTTCAGGACTCAGCCTTTGTGTTTAACCTGGAGTTGACTCTCAGGTGGACTACTAAATAATCTGTTCAACCAAAAGTAATTTCAGAATAATTCAAATGTGGCAGGACAAAAACACAACTCCAAAAGTCTTTCCTGAATATGGTGTATTTGGCAGGAAAAGATAGATTGATGGTTAAAGAAGAAAACAAGGGTCAGAGCATGTCCAGGTTTTCCCATGAGAGCTACTTCTCTCAACCCCTGAGTAAAGCTTCCCAGATTGGGTCAAGCAGCAGAAAGAATCACCAGGAGATACCCCCAACACTTCTTTCTGAATTTTACTGATCAAAAGCACATTAATGCAAATTACATCAAATGGTTGGTATGACATATATACTGATTCAACTCTACACAGCTAATACAGGCCTTTGTTGTGCAAGATTCTCAGTACTGCATGGGCATATGCCAGCACCACACTCATAATACTACTGCTTCCTCTTTGCTCCTGCTCCTCTCAAATCCAGTCAAATTCTCTCAGCTTCCAATTTGAGACTTTTAATCTCTCTTCACACTTTTCTTTCTACTTTTTAATCATAAAATTACCTCACCTGTTCCCTGTCTGGGGAGGATGTACCTCAGAATTTCTGAAGGAAGATAAGAAGTTGTGTGATGCCAGGGGCCTTTCAGTGGGCAGTGGGAGGGGAAGATTTCCACATGTTTATCCATCAGTGATCTTCAGCCAGATTCCTAGATTTCTTTGCCTCATCATAGTTTTCTGTGTCTCCCAAAAACCTGTATGAGGGAGAAGCCACACATGACCCTTGCATTCCCTAAATATGAAATGGCCTTGAAGGCTTCCGTGCCTCCTTGCTCATCCTGGACACCTTCCAGAGTCTGCCCCACTCACCTTCTCTAAGTGTGGAAATCCTCTGCTCTTTTTATGATGCAAGTTCCATGAAGGTCTTGAATTATCATGTTCACTCTATCTGCCGTTCCACAATCAGTGCCGATATATATCATGGGCATGATTATAATTCAGTAACAAGATATAAAAAAGTTTCAAATAAAAAAGGACAATAATTATAAATATTAGTGAAAGTGTAGTCTCTCAGTCATGCCCGACTCTTTGCGACCCCATGGAAGTAGCCTGCACCAAGCTCCTCCAACCATGGGATTTTCCAGGCAAGAGTACTGGAGTGGGTTGCCATTTCCTTCTCCAGGGAATCTTCCCGACCCAGGGATCAAACCCAGGTCTCCCATATTATAGACAGACGCTTTACCATCTGAGCCACCAGGGAAGTCCTTAATAAATATTAAGTAGTAACTAGTTCTAGTGTTCCAGTACCTATATTTCATTAATCCTCTTAATGATTATACAAGGTAGGTGTTATTATCTCATAAAGAAAGAAGTCTAAAGAGGTTAATTTGCAAATGGCAGCTAAATGGTGAAAATAGGATTTGAAGTCTGAAGCTCATACCAGACCCATATCCACATTGAGATGTCTCTGATTTCTTATACCTAACTCATCACTTCTATAGTTTTCTTCTTGAGGTGAGTCTTCCCTCCACTATTATGGCAACAAACAACTTCCTTGATAAAATAGTCAGGATTAACTAATTATCAGTCAGGATTTACAGTTTCAAATAAGAAACTCCAGCCTAGTTAATATTAGGTGAAAAGAAGTTATTAGAAAGATCGCATTATTCCACGGAATCAGCACAAACGATAAAAACCCAAATTTGGAAAACTGGAAAGAGCTTAAGTTGTCTAGAGAGCAAGGTGAAGGTGAAGTCGCTCAGTCGTGTCCGACTCTTTGCGACCCGGTGGACTGTAGCCTACCAGGCTTCTCTGTCCATGGGATTCTTCAGGCAAGAATACTGGAGTGGGTTACCATTTCCTTCTCCAGGGGATCTTCTCAACCCAGGGATCGAACCCGGGTCTCCCACATTGGAGGCAGACGCTTTAACCTCTGAGCCAGCAAGAGCTACAACTAAAGGGACTAGGATCCAAAAGGAACAGGGCACAGGTTGCCTGTTGCCCCTGCTGACAGTTGCACAGTGGCAGGTACAAGTCCTGAACATACCACTTCCCAGCATCAGCCACACCAGATGTCACTTCTGCTGCTCTCACTGGAATGAACTCTAAGCTCTGTCATGCATCTTTGCATCACTTGTCCCATAATTAGAGCCCTGTATAGGAGTATCACCGGAGAAGGCAGTGGCACCCCACTCCAGTACTCTTGCCTGGAAACTCCTATGGACGGAGGAGCCTCATGGCTGCAGTCCATGGGGTCACTGAGAGTTGGACACGAGACACGACTCAGTGACTTCACTTCCACTTTTCACTTTCATGCATTGGAGAAGGAAATGGCAACCCACTCTAGTGTTCTTGCCTGGAGAATCCCAGGGATGGCAGAGCCTGGTGGGCTGCCATCTATGGGATCGCACAGAGTCGGACACGACTGAAGCGACTTAGCAGCAGCAGCAGCATAGGAGTGTCAGGTATTTTTGCTTATGTCCAAGCTCTGGCTCCCAGAAGCTGTGGGAGTCAGTCAGGGGCTTACTTTTCAGCTGCCCTAGAGGTCCCCTCAAATGGGCAGGCTATCTGGAGGAACAGTGGTAAAAGACAAATGACCAATATAGGGCACATTCTCTACTAATGTCAGTCTGAGACTAAGTACCAGAGAGTTGCAAGCTTATATCCTGTGAAATCCTCTTTCTCATCATATTGACTCTGAAGCAGTCAGCCTACTTCTCTTTCCATTTTACATTTATTTCTTTGCAGTTTTGGGATATACCTCTCCTCCATGGATTGACTTTGGAGAAGAGCATATAATGTGTCCTTCCCAGCCAGCAAATCATCTCCATCTTTTTCGTTTTAGTATTTTGAATATCTTCAATCTAAAGAAATGGAGACCCACAAAAATAAGGAAGTCGGGAATTTGCAGTATATGGGGAAGTCTTATCAAGTTCTTGTTGATCTAATTTTTAATCTGGAGTACCTGATTTCCTCACCAGCTCACATCCAGAAGGCTCATTACAGGAAGCAGGAAAACAATCAGATGGCTTGTACTTTAACTGAGAATATATCTTCATTTCTAAATCTGGCCTGAGCATTAGCCCTTTCCAGTAGCAATTTCTCAATCTTTTCTTAGGGCTTGACTTCTATCTTGTTTGTTACCTCATCTTCTTAAATAGAGAGTGTTCTGTCCATTGAATTTATTCCTACACTGCAAGGTGCTTTGCCCTGAGTATTCAGATGTCTCACTCATGTCTCTTCATGGCCTCTCTACTAGTCCCTGGGGTCCATGACCCCCTCCCTCTGCCCACCTCTCATTGAGAAGAATGTCCTGTGATCTGAGGCTACTCTGTTTCAGTCCTCCTTCTACTGATCTACTACAGTCTCCATCACACTGTTGGGAAGACAGTTGGCTTTAAACTCTATAAGTCATACTTTTCTTCTGTGCACTTTTTCTTTTGTTTGTTTCTTAATGTCCTCTACATTTTAGTTGTCACACACTGTTAGCCTTTTGTGGATCCTGGCATTTTTATACCTAAGGTTTTCAGTCTTCCTGTACTAAGGGCTATGTAAACCAATCAGAAGACTGTGCTCTGTTTTCCTTTAATGGAGTTTCTAGACAGTGTCTTCCTATTTCAGAGACACTCACTTCCTATACACTCTCCCATTCAGTTTCCATTTCCTGTTAACATTATTTTAGTTCACAGTCAATTAATTAGAACACCCTGAGGGAAAGAACCATTCCTAGTTTAGCCACCAGCTCAATCTGTCCCCCCAGGGTTCTCTGAAATGGCTTTCATTTAAATGTCTCATTTACCTACTATAACCAATGCTTCAATTCTGTTAATTTTTTAGTTGCTATTTTATATAGCCAAAATAAAATGACATAAAGATCCATATACATAATTTTCACCAACAGAAAAAAGGGTCAATTTAAGACAATTTTCCCTATCACCTAGTCTTCCCTTTTGTCTCAGCTAGTAAAGAATCTGCCTGCAAAAAAAAAAGAATCTGCTTGCAATGCGGAAGACCTGGGTTTGATCCCTGGGTTGGGAAGATCCCCTGGAGAAGGGAAAGGCTACCCACTCCAGTATTCTGGCCTGGAGAATTCTATGGACTGTATAGTCTATGGGGTCGCAAAGAGTCGGACATGACTGAGCGACTTTCATTTTCACTTTCCTATTACCTAGCAATTTGCTGTTCCACATTTTAAGTACTCAGTAAATATGCAATTTGAATTGAAGCAGCATGATGCTTCCAGTTCATTCCAGTTTATTTACAATCCAAACTAAGTAAAGAGTATTGACTTAAAATGGTTCTTGCAATCTTAGGCTCTGCTAGTCTAAAAATATTCAGAGAATAATGATGGGCTCTGGTGATTGAGACTTTCCTACTTCCTAGCACTATACATTTTAATTAGAAGAATGGATACACATGGCCACCTTTCTTTTAACCTGTGTTTTAATTATGTTAACATTACTCTCTTTAATTAGGAATTGTGTTCTGTTTATAAAACTAAATGAATGCTTTAAGAAACTTATCCTCAGAAATCTAGCTTACCCTCCGCTTGACAGAGGTAATAAGAGCATCCCCATTTCACCCAAAAGCTTAAATCAACCTCTAGGATAAAACATATTCAGAAGTGTTTTTCTCTTATTTTCATGCTGATAATTCTTTATCATATCTTCAGTGGAAACAGATACAGAGCCACCTTGAAGTTTAACCAACCAACCAATGATACATTTAACTGGAATCAATAGAGAAAAATAGGTCACCCATGTTGTTTCATAATTATACTATAGATTTTCTTTCCAATAAATTATCAACACATCTAGCATAAATGTAAATTCTCCATGGAGGACTTTTCAGATGATCAGTGATGACATTAATAAATAGCTCAGCTGAGATATATTATGTTAAAATAAGAACGCAGTTCCATAAAGGTTACAAATCTAATCAATAACTTGCTGAAAGAAAATTTATTAGAGAGGATCTACAGTAATTCATACAAAAATAAAGAAAAGCAAATATTAAATGAGACAGCTAAAATTAATGCTTGATTTCTGCTCTATGAAAGCATTAAACTGGTATTACTGAAACTCTACACCATTGTCTAAATACTTGCTTTTGTTATCCAAACTAAGTCGACTCAGAGCATTACTGAAATTAAGTGGTTATCTGGTGTAGATAAAGTGCATATACAAGAATCAGAAAAATTCAGTCCACAATGCTGGATTAGGCAGACTTCCTGTTGTCCCCACTCAAAGCACTCCATGGTGACTCTTGCAAGGAGGGAAAAAAACATGAATAAATATCACAATTTCTAGGCTCAATATTCCTTTTTCTCTGAATACTTAGTGCACATTTCTTATTCAGTTTCACAAATCTAGAATTTTAGAACCTCAACCTTTGAGAAAATATATGACATAAACCCAAGTACAGCAATCCAAACAAATGCAGATAAATCATTATTTATCTTTCCCATATCAGCCAATTAAAGAAAGAGAATAGAAACTGAGAACATTCATGCATATTTTCCCTGCCAAATCATACATTCTGAAAAGCTTTAAATACTGGAATATGAATCTTAAGTGAGTTAACTGTTTTTCAGAATATTGGCATGTAAGTAAGCATATCGAACCTTAATTTTTCTTGCAATATATTAGAATGCCTATTAACAGTTCTGTATCTACTTGTATCATGATTTCAGTTATTAATAATGACTCTAAAACCCAAAGAATTCAATTTATTAATCAAAGAGAAGCTTTTGTTGTCATATATTTAGAGTTGTCATTTTCATGGCATTCTAATTCTTTGGAAATGTATAATTTTATACTAGCATGATACAGTGACTCTCCCTTGACCAGAATATTGGATCTTTTTTATAAACTCTGCTCCCTTAACTTTGCAGACAGCAATGTGTTTGCTTTTATGACATTCCGCTTAATTTAGCCACAGAAAGTGTTGAATCTCCAGTCTCAGTTTTATGTCTCGCAGATTTATGCTACATTTGCCTCACTGATGAGAAAAAAATAAAACAAATAAAATGCAGCTCCATAGCAGCAGGAGCTTAGGGTACTCATTTTCAGCTGAGAGTTGATAATTAGGCTACATCCGTTCAAGCACATAACTAAAGGTAAGATGATTCACCTCAGACAAAACTATTCTGGAGCAATTTCATTTCTAATTATGAATCCTGATAGAATATGCTTGTACCTAATCTGTGATGGAATGTAATCTCCTGGGAAATAAGGAAACAAAGATATTAAAATCACATTTTTAAGTTAAACTTTAGAAATAATTTCTGGTTACAGATGTGTTTTATAAGTATGAATGAGTTATTTGCAAAAAGACAAAACTCTTTAAAAGGAAAACAGCTTTATTTCCCAAGATCTTGACTGAGAGAGAGGGCTACTATATGCTGATACACATGTAGCTATAGATATGGATGTGGAAGCAGATGTGGCAGAGATAAAAACAGGGACAGAGGCAGAAATAGAGACGAGGATGGAGAAAGAGCAACTTAAAAAAAATTGAAGTGTATTTGATTTACAATATTGTGTTAATTTCTGCTGTATAGAAAAGTGACTCAGTTATATATTTTTTTTTTCATTCTTTGTCATATTCTTTTTAATTATGGTTTATCACAGGATATTGAATACAGTGCCCTATGCTATACAGTATAGGACCTTGTTGTTTATCCATTCTCATTCTTGCATCCACTAATCTCAAACTTCCAATCCATCCCTCTGCCACCCTCCAACCCCCTGACAACCACGAGTCTGTCTCTATGTCTGTGAGTCTGTTTCTGTTTCATGGATATGTTCATTTGTTTCATATTTTAGATTCCACATCTAAATGATATCATATGGTATTTGTCTTTCTCTGAGAAAGAGCAAGTTGTATTCAAAGATTTCTTAATACTTACATATACTCCAGCTGCTCTTTGGAAGGAATGATGCTAAAGCTGAAACTCCAGTACTTTGGCCACCTCATGCAAAGAGCTGACTCATTGGCAAAGACTCTGATGCTGGGAAGGATTGGGGGGCAGGAGAGAAGGGGACGACAGAGGATGAGATGGCTGGATGGCATCACTGACTCGATGGATATGAGTCTGAGTGAACTCCGGGTGTTGGTGATGGACAGGGAGGCCTGGTGTGCTGCGATTCATGGAGTTTCAAAGAGTCAGACACAACTGAGCGACTGAACTGAACTGAACTGAAGTTTTCCTGGTTAGCTGTTAAATGAAGATGTTTTATGTACTTTGGAACTGTCATTCCAATCATCAGGTCATTGAAGTGGTGAATTTAAATGTCATAAATTAAGTTGCTTATTTCATGAACTACTTATTCAATGTCCAGTTCAGTTTAGTTCAGTCGCTCAGTTGTGTCTGACTCTTTGTGACCCCATGAACTGCAGCACGCCAGGCCTCCCTGTCCATCACCAACTCCCAGAGTCCACCCAAACCCATCTCCATTGAGTCGGTGATACCATCCAACCATCTCATTCTCTGTCATCCCCTTCTCCTCCTGCCTTCAATCTTTCCCAGCACCAGGGTCTTTTCAAATGAATCAACTCTTCACATCAGGTGTTCTTAGTATCGGAGTCTCAGCTTCAACATCAGTCCTTCCAATGAACACCCAGGACTAATCTCCTTTAGGATGGACCGGTTGGATATCCTTGCAGTCTAAGGAACTCACAAGAGTCTTCAACACCACAGTTCAAAAGCATCAGTTCTTTGGCCCTCAGCTTTCTTTATAGTCCAACTCTCACATCCATACATGACCAATGGAAAAACCATAGCCTTAACTAGACGGACCATTGTTGACAAAGTAATGTCTCTGCTTTTCAATATGCTGTCTAGTTTGGTCATAACTTTCCTTCCAAGGAGTAAGCTTCTTTTAAATTCATGACTGCAATCACCATCTGCAGTGATTTTGGAGCCCAGGAAAATAAAGTCATGTAAGAAGCTCATATACTTAAACAAAATTGGCTCAGTCCATTTATTGTTGAATCAGCTTATAGTGTAATACACTCATCTTGATCCAATTATATATATATATAGGTAATGTTTTAGATGCTGAATAGCATTAGTGGTGATGCATCGTTAGATGTCCTAGATCCATGA
Organism: Cephalophus harveyi; assembly: GCA_006410635.1. Taxonomy (NCBI): domain Eukaryota; kingdom Metazoa; phylum Chordata; class Mammalia; order Artiodactyla; family Bovidae; genus Cephalophus; species Cephalophus harveyi. The sequence continues at coordinate 167,287 of SJYT01029492.1, forward strand.
ATCTTTAGTCTTTCTGTGTTCATGAAACTCCGGTGAAACCAAACAAGTAGAATTAACTCTAACTATGACACAAATCGGGGAAGGCAATGGCACCCCGCTCCAGTACTCTTGCTTGAAAAGTCCCATGGACGGAGGAGCCTGGTAGGCTGCAGTCCATGGGGTCGCTAAGAGTCAGACACGACTGAGTGACTTCACTTTCACCTTTCATTTTCATGCACTGGGGAAGGAAATGGCAACCCACTCCAGTGTTCTTGCCTGGAGAATCCCAGGGATGGCGGGGCCTGGCGGGCTGCCCTCTATGGGGTCGCACAGAGTCGGACACGACTGAAATGACTTAGCAGCATGACACAAATAATATTAATAGTTAGTTTTTTATTAAGTTTGGTGTCAGAATCAGAGTGTGATTGGAATTTGGTTCTGAATCCTCTGAATAAGGGGACTTTCTACTCAAAAGACTAAACATAATATTGGGCCTGTTTCTTAAGAAATCAGTTTGCAATTTCACTTATTAAATGGACTTACTCATTGAATGTATTAAAAAGTGCCTCACATTCATTTATTTTAGATTCTTGTGTTTCTTAAATACAATGTGATCAGAGTTATAAGACAAATACCCCACTGATCAAGTTGCATGTCAGTGCTAGTTAAAATCTGAATTATCAATGAAACTCATTTGTGAGAACTTTAAGATGCTTTAATATGCTTGAACAAGAGCTGTCTAAAGTAGTTACATCTCTAAAGTGACTATTTGTGGAATAGCTTGGAAAAGAATTTTGCAATGTTTCCCAAATTCTTAAGATTCAGAGAAACATCATTCTAGTGAAATGTTGCACAAAAGAAAAAAGTTCAACATGCAAATATATTGTGCAAACTCTCTCAGTTTATGTCCTTTCTTGGAGAATGAAAATATAGATTAGAGTATTAAAAACTCTGCGAAGTCCCTGTTCAAGAGAGAGCTGTATATAATTGTTAACGTTTAACTCAGCATTTCTTAAAAGCTTACTTGGATATAGATAGTGCAGGGGAGCCTGGTGGGCTGCCATCTCTGGGGTCACACAGATTCGGACACGACTGAAACGACTTAGCAGCAGCAGCAGCAGCAGTGCCACATGCTCAGACCTATGCAATTCTTTGCAACCCCATGGACTGTAGCCTACCAGGCTCCTCTGTCCATGGAATTTCCCAGGCAAGAATACTGGAGTGGGTTGCCATTGCCTTCTTCAGGGCATCTTTCTGACCCAGGGATTTTACCCATGTCTTCTGTGTCTCCTGCATTGCAGGCAGATTCTTTACCTACTGAGCCATCAGGGAAGCCCAGGAGATATGTTCAGTGTAAAATATTTTAATATTCAACAAAACTGTTTGTCTGCAAAACATACTTCGAAAATGCTGGCTTATTGAAATGTTTTGTTTCTACTCTATACAAGATTAGAGTTTCTTAATCTTAACTGCCTGATGCTTAAATCAAAGTTCATATTATGTAATTTCAGACACCAGTCTGTAACCTGAAGTCTGTATATTGCATGGATTCAGTAAATGCTTGAAAAATTGTATGAAAAAATGTGGATATATCTCCCAGGGAGACAGAAAATAACCATCACATATTGAGTCCATGATCTAAATGTTAAGAAGACAATCTAGTAATGTTAAAAATCTGTTTCAAAAGTGAGTTTTTTTTTTTAAGGGTTTTATTTTTTTTTTATTTTTTTATTTTTTAATTTTTACTTTATTTTACTTTACACTACCATATTGGTTTTGCCATACATTGACATGAATCCACCATGGGTGTACACTCTTTTAAATGCTTATGAGAGGAAACAGTGGTGTATGTAGTTAAGTCTGTGTCTTTAGGAACTGATACTATGAAGAAAAAGTAAATTTGCATCAATAGCATTCATGCGTTGTAGACAGTAGCAGGAATTGCCCTGCTTCCTAGTTCATGCTATCACCTCAGATTATGCTTGAAGAGAACCACAGCATCTTCACTGAATCCCTCTTGCTTTCCTGCTGTGACTAATTCTCTTTCACCCTGTTACACAAGGAAATGTCCTTTTTGTGTTTCTACTGAAATGTTCAAATGAGAGCCTCCCTCCAGAATTGAGCTGAGCCAGTTTATAAAATTGAGCTGCCAGTTTATAAAATGGATGAAGATTGTTCTGGTCAATGAGAGAAAATAGGTTTTTTGTTTGTTTGTTTGTTTTTTAATTGCAGTAAGAAATATGAATGCCTCCAATGCTGTACCTGTTCTCATGAAAATAAATAAAAATATTAAGTGTGTGAGGAAAATAATCACCTGCAATGAAAAGTAGGGTCTCATTCTTTTGATTCATTGTAATAAATAATTGAAAAGTATATAACTCCATTGCTAACACTATCAAGGGGGTATTCTTTTTGCCCCCTTCTTATGTCTATGTCAGACGCTTTCTCTATCTCGTTTATACTTTAATAAAACTTTATTACACAAAAAATATAAAAAGAAAAAAGAAAAGTAGGGTCTCTATAAGTTTCTGCATCTCACATTCTGATTTAAAGAAATTTTATTCATAGGGCAGAGATAAAGTTCCATGGCATTTCTTATTTTCTCCTTTTACAACTTGATACCAAAATCCAGGAATTGTTATTATGTTTTAGTTTTGCTTTATCAGATTGTGAAAGGAGAAAGGCTTGTCAGTAACATCACTTTTGATTTTATAGCTTTAGGCATGAAGCACTTATTTCTCAGAAGTCAAGGGGAAGTTATTTGTCAAAAGCAAAATGATACATGTAAGAGACTTAGTTACTTGATACTTACTCATTTTTTAAACTTTAAATGTTATTTTTTCTTGGTCAGAAAGCAACCAAGTGCCTTTTGGTGAATAAGGATTATGTGGTCCTGCTTGAATTGAAACAAACTACCTCTCTATTGGAAGTAAGAGGACATACTTTTGAAATTTGACAAATATACAAATGGGAAAGGTGATGAATTTGTTAACATGACTACTAGGCAAATTTTAGGTGCTTGCCTAAAATAGGAAAATACAATACAAAAAAATAATCTATCTTCTCTAGGCCTCCTAAAAGTAGTGAGCCTAGTATAATAATAAATAACAAATATATACATAATGAAATCATGTGTTTTCTTAAAATAATTTGTTTCCCTAGGAATTAAGATCTTATCATGATACAATTTACACATACACACAAACATACATACACACACACAAAAAAGTTGTTTTTATTTAGTTCAATTATAGTATTTTTAGCACAGCAATCCAGATACAGTGATTTTCCAAAATGTTAAGTAATTACTAATTCATGGCCTAATACCAAGCTGCAATCTATGATTAATGATTTGTACTGAGAATTTACTGTGCATACATGAAACTAATTCTTGTATATTTTGGCAGTTCCCTCTTAGAGTTGCTCAGACATCTTAGTATTCAAAAGCATGTCATATATAACATGACACTGCTATTCACCATGCAATACCATTAGAATAGAGTCTAAAACAGATGACCTTAATGATAATCAAGCTGCTTTTTTCAGACTTTAGGAGATGAATGTATAGCCTACATTATCAAAGAACTGCAGTGAATCCAGAAATTCTGAGTCTGAGATTGCATTTTAAAGTATGGTAGGTAAACCTAGTAAAGTTTTTGTGGACTGATAATGCTATCCATATCATAGACTTTGCCTGTTCATGCTCAGATTTCAAATGTTAAACAGACTCAGGAACAAAACAGATAGTGAGAGGAAATATGGATTGTTTTGCTAAAGTAATTCTATCAAATTCACATCTTTTTTTTTTTTTTATTTCATAACATATAAAGTACCTTCTACCCCAAATATTTTAGAGTGTGGCTATTTTTAAACATTAATTGACTTTCTTAATACTTCTGTTCTCTTTCAGGTAAGACTCATAAGTAGGAGATATTAGGCAACTATAGGCACTGTAGGTTTTGAGAAGGCTGGTGAATTCACCCTTTACTTTCTTCCTAATGTTTGAAATCCAGTCATTAGAATCTTAGTCTTTATGTTTTGACTGTGTGGATCACAATAAACTGGAAAATTCTGAAAGAGATGGGAATACCAGACCACCTAACCTGCCTCTTGAGAAATCTGTATGCAGGCCAGGAAGCAACAGTTAGAACTGGACATGGAAAAACAGACTGGTTCCAAATAGGAAAAGGAGTACGTCAAGGCTGTATATTGTCACCCTGCTTATTTAACTTCTATGCAGAGTACATCATGAGAAACGCTAGACTGGAAGAGACACAAGCTGGAATCAAGATTGCCGGGAGAAATATCAATAACTTCAGATATGCAGATGACACCACCTTTATGGCAGAAAGTGAAGAGGAACTGAAAAGCCTCTTGATGAAAGTAAAACAGGAGAGTGAAAAAGTTGTCTTAAAGCTCAACATTCAGAAAACGAAGATCATGGCATCCAGTCCCATCACTCCATGGAAAATAGATGGGGAAACAGTGGAAACAGTGTCAGACTTTATTTTGGGGGGCTCCAAAATCACGGCAGATGGTGATTGCAGCCATGAAATTAAAAGACGCTTACTCCTTGGAAGAAAAGTTATGAGCAGCCTAGATAGCATATTCAAAAGCAGAGACATTACTTTGCCGACTAAGGTCTGTCTAGTCAAGGCTATGGCTTTTCCTGTGGTCATGTATGGATGTGAGAGTTGGACTGTGAAGAAGGCTGATCACCGAAGAATTGATGCTTTTGAACTGTGGTGTTGGAGAAGATTCTTGAGAGTCCCTTGGACTGCGAGGAGATCCAACCAGTCCATTCTGAAGGAAATCAACCCTGGAATTTCTTTGGAAGGACTGATGTTGAAGCTGAAACTCCAGTACTTTGGCCACCTCATGCGAAGAGTTGACTCATTGGAAAAGACTTTGATGCTGGGAGGGATTGGGGGCAGGAGAAGAAGGGGACGACAGAGGATGAGATGGCTAGATGGCATCACTGACTCGTTGAACGCAAGTCTGAGTGAGCTCCGGGTGGGTTCGCGAAGAGTCGGACACGACTGAGCGACTGAACTGAACTGAACTGAACAACGTAAATCTCTCTCTGTGACTCATTGGAAGCAAATGTGATAATCTACTTTCTCCTGTAATAGCATTTTAAAGTATCAGTCTCAGATATTTTAAAAGGAAATATCAAAAGAAAACAAAATACTGCAGACCAGCAAAGGGGAATCAACTGGTACAAATTTTTCACAGTTCAGAATTATGTCTGAACCTGAAAAAAAATGTTGCCACCAACTGCTTGTTTTCTGTAGTCTATAAGCTACGACTAGAAGGCAATGGCAACCCACTCCAGTACTCTTGCCTGGAAAATCCCATGGAGGGAGGAGCCTGGTAGGCTGCAGTCCAGGGGGTCGCGAAGTCAGACACGACTGAGCAACTTCACTTTCACTTTTCACTTTCATTCACTGGAGATGGAAATGGCAACCGACTCTAGTGTTCTTGCCTGGGGAATCTCAGGGTTGGGGGAGCCTGGTGGGCTACTGTCTATGGGGTCGCACAGAGTCGGACACGACTGAAGCGACTTAGCAGCAGCAGCAGCAGAACAAAGCTAAGTGATGCAATAACATAGACAATATGAATTGTGTACATATATGTACAAATGCATATATCTGCATATACATGTATTTATACATCAGTACACATATATTCGGAGAAGGCAATGGCATCCCACTCCAGTACTCTTGCCTGGAAAATCCCATGGAGGGAGGAGCCTGGTAGGCTACAGTCCGTGGGGTCGCTAAGAGTCAGACACGACTGAGCGACTTCACTTTCTCTTTTCACCTTCATGCACTGGAGAAGGAAATGGCAACCCACTCCAGTGTTCTTGCCTGGAGAATCCCAGGCACGGGGGAGCCTGGTGGGCTGCCATCTATGGGGTCGCACAGAGTCGGACACGACTGAAGCGACTTAGCAAGCAGCACACATATATTAGAGATTATTAGGACAGTATGAGAATGGGTGCTTATTTAAATGTTAGATTTAGATGTATATATGTGTATAAAGAAAAACATTTCCTCTTAAAATTCAATTACATCTATCTGCCTTGCTCTTAATACTCTAATCTGCAGGAAAATCAATCAAAATTGCCAAACCATTTTCTCTTCATGCCCAGAAAGAACACAAATGCTAACTTTTTTTGCAAATTTCTCTCCGTTATGATGATGATCAGAGGCACTTGAGACACTATAGAAACCAACCCTTGTCTCACAGGTCCTTAGAGAACATAGTAACTCTTTTAAACAATTAAATATCTGTTAGATGCAAACTGCTATTTCAAAAGACAATTAAATATATATTTAAATAGCATAAATAGTATGCTATTTAAGTAACATAAATGCATAGGTACAAGATAACCAATGAAGCTGTCAGTGCATTGGGGAATATATGTTTTGTCTGCTTTAGTCTCAATATAAATATGCATAATTCAACTTTGAATTTCAGTGCTCACATCTTAAAGTCTATTAATTGGAAAATGTTAAGTCAAAATTCATATATTCACTATACATTAGAGGGTTCACTAAATAATCCCAAACTAACTAAGTTGAGAAAGACAAAGTGAAAATTACAGTATCCCATAATTTAAAAGCCAGAAGAGCAGCAGTTGTAAATCATGCTTCCTGAGGCCTGCAATTAATGCAATACTGGAAGAACATACTTTCACCTTAAATTCTGGGAGTTCTGAATCTTTCCTCTGTATGTAAAGCAGTAGAGGTTTTTTAGTGTTGTCTCACAGTCAAACTGCATGATAAAATAGTGATTTATAGTTCTCAAAACTAAAGAGCATAAATGAGTATACAATTTAGTAAGTCTTAGTATCTTGCTTTTATATTACTAGCAAGTTGCTTTTAGAAACAAGGAATTAGATTTTGAACCTAATTTCTAAGGAGCTAATAATCAAGAGGAGAATTCAGAGAGGAACTGAGAAATCTATCATTCATGGGGAAGAGAGAAAATCAGTATCACTTGATGAGGAAAAATGAATATACAGTGAAAAATCATGGAAAAAAAGGAGTCAGAATATTATTAATTTCCAAGAAAGATAAATGCTTCACTTTTACTTTTATGGATGTAATTGAATTTTGGGAGTAGCATTGGTTACTCTCAATGCTTAACAGAAATCATTCTTCTCATTATTCTAACAGCACTATTAAAATGGTTTCACAAAAGAAAACATAGACTCAGTTCAGTTCAGTTCAGTCACTCAGTCATGTCCAACTCTTTGCGACCCCATGAATCGCAGCACGCCAGGCCTTCTGTCCATCACCAACTACTAGTTCGCTCAGACTTTCGTCCATCGAGTCCGTGATGCCATCCAGCCATCTCATCCTCTGTCGTCCCCTTCTCCTCCTGCCCCCAATCCCTTCCAGCATCAGAGTCTTTTCCAATGAGTCAACTCGTCACATGAGGTGGCCAAAGTACTGGAGTTTCAGCTTTAGCATCATTCCTTCCAAAGAACACCCAGGACTGATCTCCTTTAGAATGGACTGGTTGGATCTCCTTGCAGCCCAAGGGACTCTCAAGAGTCTTCTCCAACACCACAGTTCAAAAGCATCCATTCTTTGGTACTCAGCTTTCTTCATAGACTAGATATTTATAAAGGTCAAAACTCAAAATTTATCAAAGTAACTTTTTTTAAAAATTTGAAGTAAGAGAATTTTGATGAAATATCTAGGAATATGGAAACAATTACTTTGTTTCTATTTAAGGTGTACTTTAAGAAAAGCCTATTTATAAGTCTGGTTTCATTTGTATTTGGTATAATTTGTAGGTAAAAACAGTTTCTAAGGTGTTGGAAAAGCATTTTATCCATACTTTAGGAAATGTATTTAGAAAATGAACTTTTTTTTATTCAAGGAGTACTGTGCTACAAAGTTAACACAATGGAAAATAAATGTCATGCTTCAAAGGTTCCTCTATTTTTGACTGAGAAGAACTAATTAAATGAGATTTCCTTCTATGTACACAAGAATCTTGGTGTTTTCACTTAAACCAGATGTAGAGTTATTTCTCATTGCCTCTACTGCCAATTCAAACAAATCTGTTTTTTATAAGTTTACTCAAATAAGCCATATTCATAGAAAAGAAACCAGTAAAAACTCCTTTCCGTAATAAGTTTCAATATTCTAAGATTTATTGGTACATTTTAAAGGTAGGTTGGGTGAGGCAGGAATCATAAGGATGTTAGCATAACAGCTAGGAAAACAAATACTAGTGAATTCCCAATCGAGCATTCTCATGAATTCATTTCCAAGAAAGTTATGAGTTTCTGTTAACAAACACAGTGACCAGTTTTCTACATAGAAGACACTCAAAAAGTGACCTAGTGTAACCCATTATTTTTCATGTGAGGAAACTGAGGCTTGAGGAAGTAATATAATTTGCCCAAACTTGCCAACCTGCAGAATGGGTACTTGAATCTGAGTTAATTCTTAGACTGGTGCTTCTGGGATAAAAAGCTCGAGTTTGGCTTAGCTTTGTAGAATCCTAGACATGACTTCTCTCATCTTTGTAACTTTCAAGTTAGCGTAGTTAGAATACTTTCTTCTTTTCTTTGATCTTCATTTCCCTTTGGACCTCCATTTAGTTAAGTTTGTTAAAAGGTCTTTTTAAAAAGTTTCTTAATATCTTTGTTAAAAGGGGCATAATATACACACAGATAGAGCAGTAAAATGTAAAATCCTACATGTGTTTAAAATTTAGATGTATAGCAAAGATACAGGGTCTTTCAACAGTTTTTATTAGATCACAGTGTCTTTCAACAGTTTTTTTAATTAGATCCCATAAGATTAATTTGGTGTAGCAAAGCCTTAATCATTAAGTGGTTAGTATTTACAAGGCACCTATAAAAAGTCACACATTTTTTAGCCTTCTTTTCACACTTATGCACTCAATTGGAATGTATTTAATTTTTAGTACCTAATGAAACCATAAACTTAGTCTTAAACACATATATTACATTCCCACATTGAAGAAAACATTGAAGTTTTTTTTATTTTATTTTATTTATTTTTATTTTTTTACTTTACAATACTGTAGTCTCCATCTAATGTGCCAGTTTAAGGTAAAAATACTCAAGTCTTTTCAGATGCTAAAAAGTTGTACATATCACTAGTTAAGTGGCAAAAAGAGAAAGGGAATAAATAAAACAGTCCTGTATTTTGAAATCACTTCTATTTGCTAGTAATATAAATAATGCACTGAGAGTATAGGAAATAAAGACAATATAACAAGGGATAAACTGCCTGAAATGATGAGCTCAAGGGTGATATACCATCAAATAACAACAAAACAGAGCACTCTTTGAATCTGAGTTTTGATACAGCACTTGGGAAAAGTCTTAGCACTGAGGGCTCAGGGTGTCATAAGGAAACAGAACAATCACAGCTGGAGGCAATTTTCTTGCCATCCATTCTAGTTGAAGCTATAGGCAAAGGACAACTTGACAAATTTAGAAAGAAGCAATAAAATCTACTGAAGCAGCTAAATCGTCTGCTAAAAGACACTGGACACTGCCTAAAATGAAGCTATAAAAAGGGAAGTCTTCCTAAATCAACTGGCAGTAGAGTTTGAAATAAACATGTTTTACTAAGTTCGCCTGAATTGTCTACCTATACAGTTTTCAACACTCCATCTTTTTGTGTTTTTTTTTTTTTTTTTTTTTTTTGATGTGGACCATGTGCTTCTGTTTAATGCTTTGTTTTTTTGGCCATGAGGCATGTGGAATCTTAGCTGCCTGATGAGGAACTGAACCCTCAACCCTGTACTGGAAGCAAAATCTTAACCACTGAACAGCTAGAGAAGTCCCAGCACACCATTCTTTAGATTCTCATGCTAGTATTTGGTTTTCTTAGGCTATATGGTTTATTTATTATTGTTTTGGTTTGTTTGTGGGGTTTTTACTTCTCTACATAAATTTATTTCTAAAAAGTTATTTCTATTGTTTTAGAAGATTGATTTTTAGAGAATGGAATATTAAAAGAAATTCTGTATATTGAGTCACCTTAAGTTAAATTTTGCTTCTTCTCTTTCTGAAGAAGAATAAAGTATGGTGCTCTAATTATATTATATTTAAAATGTAATTGTCTGGTAAGTTGAGACAAATATAGTGATGTATTAACTAAATGCAGTAAAGATAAACTCCAAAATCTCATTTGACTTAACCCAGTAGTACTTATTTCTTTATGACACTGTCCTTTCATATGATCCTTCAGGGACTCAGATTTCCATCTTGTGTCTCTGCCTTTTTCTTGGGCTTTGAGATACTCAGTTTGACTAATAGATATGGAAAGAAATTATGAGAAATGCATACAAACATACTCACTTCTTACACATCTCTTGATGGTCTGAAAATAACACACATCAGCACCTGTTACCTTACATTGACTGAAACTAATCACAAGTCCCCATTTAGAGGTAAGGGTGTGGTGGTGGGTGCTGGGAAATAGCAAATCACCTCCTAGAGCAAAATTATTTAATGGAAGGAGGTGCAAATATTAAATCACTAATAATTATTGTCATACCTAAAAATCAATTTTATAAGGAAATTTTGTTTAATGTTTATTAAATATGTTCCACAATCTTCCCTAAATTCATATCTGAATCAACTATTATTTTCTCCCTGACCCATGGCTACAAAAGTTAACCCAGTGTTATGGCAGCAGCTTTCCTAAAGCCAATCTACTCTCCTCACAGATCACAATGCTTTTCATTTGCCTGGAGAATCCCATGGATGGAGAAGCCTGGTAGGCTATAGTCCATGGGGTGGCAAAGAGTCGGACACGACTCAGCAACTTCATTTTTCACTTGTAGCATTCTCTAACCTATCTAGCTCACATTAACTCATCCTTCCTTTCTTTTATGCAATTTTAACTGCCAACACATCCATGTGTCTAGTGATGAGAGAGTCTGCGTAAATATGCTGCATCACCTATACTCTAGGAAATGTCCTGCATTGGACCTTTGACCACCTCCTGGCCCACAGGGAGATCAAGTGGTACCCTAGCCACTGTTGACATTTCCTCAAGTTACATTGTTCCTGTTCCAGTGGGAACAATTGACTCTGGCCATACCATTGTGGTCTTTAAAACTATCTGTGTTATGTTTTCAGCTTTTACAACCTTCTAAAGTATCAACAAATATGTCCTTTTATTGTAAACTTCATTCAACAATGGAATGATAACCAAGGAATTCAGTGGACCTTCCATGGTCCCTAGTATCACAGGGCTCCAGTACTGTTGAGCTTTGGGACAGCTTCCTCAGAGTAGATACAGTATAGTTCTGACTCTAGCTTTCTTATCACTTCTTGGCCCACAACCATTAGGAAGGTAGTTGATCATTAAATGTGATTTTTCACAAAAAGAGATTATCTTGTCTTGGATGCCAGCTGAGTAGTTATTAAGACAGAAGGGATGGGGGATTATATAGATCTAATATGAAACTTTGGGATTCTACCTTGACTATTTCTGAGCATAATGATCATTTCTTTCTCCTAATGGCCACTCTAGGCCAGCCTGGTTTGTACCGAATTGGTTCAAGGATCCTGGGGACAAAATTTCTATAAGCTGACTTCATTCTGATGCTTGATATCCTGTTGATTCTGCATGTGAACTCAGTCACTCTTTGTGACCCTATGTACTGTAACCTGCCAGACTTCTCTCTCCGTGGGATTGTCCCGGCAAGAATACTGGAGTGGGTTGCTGTCTCCTTCTCCAGGGGATCTTCCCGACCCAGGGATCAAACTGCGGTTCCTGCACTGCCAGGCAGATTCTTTACCACTGAACTGCCTATTGATTATAGCCTTAAGTAAGAGGAATAGAAGATAAATTTAACACATTATCACAATTCCTGCCAGTAAAATGAATCAGAGTAGCTGTCAGACTAATGTGTGTGTGTGGCGGCGGGGGGTTGGAGGGGGAGGAACATTTGCCAGAAGCTGGGATGGTATAAAAATAGTCATTATTACTGGAAAATAATTATCCCTATGTCTCTTGAATTTTTGCCTATCTTGTGAGTAAAGCACTGGATAATATTTTTTCCAAATCATCTTTTCTAGGTCATTTGTATAGGTAACAGTCTTTGAAGATATAGTGTCTCCCTCCAAAGCAAAAGGCAGGTTTTCTCACAGCTGTGGAAGAAAAGATAGATTGTGTCCCCTTGCAGCTGAGAACAGATGTGTTTATTACTGTTTATGAAAGACGAGTTCCTTAAACTCAGAAATGACACCAACTGCGTATGCAGGTGTCATCTTGCCCTCTTCATGTCACTTTCTGGGGATCAAAGCTTGGAAAAACTAATCCAAATATGCCTACACAATCAGCCTTCCATATCCCCAGGTTCCACATTTGATGATTCAACCAACCATGAATCAAAAATATTTGGAAAAAAATTCCAGAAAGCCCCCAAAAAGCAAACTTGAATTTGCCACTCACTGATGACTATTTACATAGCATTTACATTGTATTAGGTATTATAATTAATCTAAAGATTATTTAAATACATGAGAGAATATGCATAGGCTATATGCAAACCTGCCGTCTTTAATAAGGAACTTGAGCAACCACAGATTTTGGTATCCATGGGGTCCTGGGACCAGTTCCCCACAGATACCTAGGAATGACTATACTCTGGCAATGCTATTACTGTAAATAGTAAACTGTCCTTTGTCATTTACTTCTACCAGCATCCGTGAAGCTTGCTTGGGCAGGCAAAATTGTTATCATGCAAATAAGATAAAGTCTCAGACTCTCTGGAGTTCTTGACACTAAGTGGCAAATCTAGGAATCCAGCTAGTCCCTCTGACTCCTAAGCCACATTTATTCCACTAGAACATTTTACCTTTTGATTCAGTTTTTAAGAAGAATTTTATGATGAGTGGGAGGGTTTGCATAGTCTGAGTTAATTTCCAAATATCTTACTTTCTTTGTATGCAACATTAATAGAATTCTTATACTTTGCTGGCTCTATTTCCGTATTTACATACAAAATTTCCGTAGTGTCCTTAAAGTAATTACTAAATACAGCAGTACCAGTGATGTTGCCAGAGCAACAGCAAGAGCCATTTTCTTTTTCTACCAGAATGATGACAGATGCATCCTCTATAGACTCCTGGACAGGGTAGATAAAAAGATTCAAGTTAAACTAAGGCTGAATATATGCATACCCTATGTTGCAATAATTCCATTCCCTGATATACTAAACACAAATGAGTACATCTATACATGAAGTGACACAAACCAAGACTGCTCTTAGCAACTTTAAGCATAAAAATAAAAATTTGACAACATTATTTAAGATGAAAGTATCATAACTAAGTAGACATTAGTATATATTATTCTTTTGGTTTTCTTTTTTATTGGAGTATAATTGCTATGCGGTGTTATTTTCTGCTGTACAGTGAAATGAATCAGCTGTATGTATGTATACATATGTCTTCTCTCTCTTGGACCTTCCTCACCCTCCCTTCCCATCCAACCCCTTTAGGTAATCACAGAGCACTGAGATGAGCCTCTGTGCTATATAGAAGGTACCCATTGGCTATCTGTTTTACACATTGTTCAGTATATTTGTCACTCCTAATCTCCCAATTTGTCCCACCAACAGTGTCATAACATACAGGAAAAAAGAAAGAACAACAAGAAACAAAATGAGCTAGTGCTACATGCAACAACTTGGGTGAAACTTACAGGGGTGTGTTGAATGAGATATCAAACAAAAATTAAATTCTATATGATTCTACATATATATACAGTTCAAAATAAAAAGAAAAAAAACAATCCATGACAATAAAGTAAGACTAATGGTTATACTTGTGGGATAAGAAAGGTCAATGACTAAGAGAAAGGACAAGGAGGAGCTAGGGTTTCAGTAATTTGTACATCTTGATCTGTGTGGTGGTTACACAACTGCATTTTCTTTGGAAAAAACTCATTGAGTTATATACTTCATGTATTTTCAAGTATAGGTACTCAGATAATTTATCTTACAATAAACTATGTATCTTAATACTTAGGTATCATGTATCTTATGAGATAATAAAAATTATACCAAAATTTAATAAGCAGACTGATACATCTATGCTATTATATAAGTGTCAATATGTAGCAAAGTCCCTTTGTTCTTCTGAGAGAAATTGTAGGATTGCTGGCAATATGAATTGTAAAGTATAAACTCCAGAAGAAAACATTCAATTTTCAAAACACAGAATTAATGATCACAATGTATAGGATTTAATAATTACCAAGTAAAAATGGTAATTAAAAGAGGATAAATGTGATTATTATAAAATATTGTTATATTTAGGTTATATATATTATGTGTGCTATGTGCTCAGTCGTGTCTGATTCTTTGCAACTCCATGGACTGTATGTAGCCCATCAGGTTTATCTGTCCATATGTGGCCTTTTTGATGCCACATAGCTTTCTGCTCTAAAAGAAAAAAATGCGTCATTTATTCAACCAAATAAGAAGATTTAAAACATACACTTACTCAACTGATTCTTAAGCCATGCTAATGCTACAAGTTCTTAAACTATTTTATAACTATTATTTCTGTCACTTAACAAACCACTTTAGGAGCAAGCTGAATTTGAAATAATCTATTTCAATGCAATAGAGTCATCCCCAGTTCAGAATATTTAGTTACTACTTCATACATAATTAGTAAGAAATCAACATTGTTTAATATCCTGACACTTTTAAATTCTATTTAATGTCACCTGGACATCTTTCCTCTGGATCAATCATCACATCCTTCCTAACTTGTAGCCCATGTTCTAGCTGACTTTAACACTTCACTGTTTCCCACATCTCCCCCATTTTCCTTTCTTCTTTTTTTTAATTGGAGCATAGTGACTTGCAGTGCTGTGTTAGTTTCATATATACAGCAAAATGAATATATTAACACATATATCCATTCTTTTCTAGATGATCTTCCTATATAGGTTATTACAGAGATTTGAGTAGAGTTGCCTGTACTATCCAGTAGGTCCTTATTAGTGATCTATTACATGTATATAGCAGTGTGTATATGTTATGTGCATGTGTTAACCCCAATATCCTAAATTACCCCCACTCCCCTTGCCTTTGTTAGCCATAAGTTTGTTTTCTACATCTGTAACTCTGTTCTATAAATAAGTTCATTTGTACCATTTTTTAGATTCCATATATAAGTGATATAATGATATTTGTCTTTGTCTGACTTACTTCACTTAATATGATAACTTCTAGGTCCATTCATATTATGGCAAATGACATTATTCCATTCTTTTTATGTCTGAGTAATATTCCATTGTGTATGTATGTGTGTGTATGTACGTGTGTGCACAACTTCTTTATCCGTTCTTTTGCTGATGGACATTTAGTTTGCTTCTATGTCTTGGCTATTGTAAATAATGCTGCAGTGGCATTGGGGTGCGTGTATCTCTTCAAATTATGGTTTTCTTTGGATATATGCCCAGCAGTGGGATTGGTGGGTTATATAGTAGATTTATTTCTAGGTGTTTTTTTTATGGAATCTCCATACTATCCTCCATAATGGCTACATCAGGTTACATTCGCACCAATAGTGCAGAAGGTTTCCCTTTTCTCCATATCCTCCCTAGCATTTACTGTTCATAGACTTTTTGATGGTGGCCATTCTAAGCAACAGTAAAGAAACCGCCTGCCAATGCAGGAGACATAAGAGACATGGGTTTGATCCCCAGGTCAGGAAGGTACCTTAGAGGAGGGCATGGCAACCCACTCCAGTATTCTTGCCTGGAGAATCCCATGGACAGAGAAGCCTAGTGGGCTGTTTTATGCTCCATGGAGTCACAAAGAGTCAGACACGACTGAAATGACAGCATGCATGCACATTCTGAGCAGCATGAGGTGATACTTCATTGTAGTTTTAATTTGCATTTCTCTAAAATTAGTGACATTAAGCATCTTTTTATGTGATTTTTGGTATTTGTATTTCTTCTTTAGAGAAATATCTATTTAGGTCTTCTGTCTATTATTTCACTGGGTTGTTTTGTTTTTTTTTTTTAAATTGAGCTTCAAGAGCTGTTTGTATATTTTGGAGACTAACCTTTTATCAGTTGCTTCTTTCACAATTATTTTCTTCCATTCTGAGTGTGGTATTTTCATCTTGTTTATTGTTTCCTTTGCTGTGTAAAAGTTTTTAAGTTTAATTAGGTCCGATTTATTTATTTTTCCCATTTGTCTAGTAGGTGGGTCAAAGAGGATCTTGCCATGATTTATATCAGAGTGTAGTGCCTATGTTTTCTTCTAAGAGCTTTATAGTTCTGGCCTTACACTTAAGTCTAATCCATTTTTAGTTTATTTTTGTGTATTGTATTAGGGAGTGTTCTGAGTTCATTTGTTTACATACAGCTGTCCAGTTTTCCTAGAACCACTTATTGAAGAGACTGTCTTTTCTCCATTGTATACTCTTGCCTCCTTTATCATGAATTAGGTGACCATAGGTCCATGGGTATCTCTGGACTTTCTATCCTATTCCATTGATCTATATTTCTGTTTTTGTCATATTGCCATTTTGTTTTGATGACTATATTGTCTGAAATCTGAGAGTCTGACTCCTAAAGCTCTGTTTTTGTTTCTCAATATGGCTTTGGCTATTCAGGGTCCTTTGTGATTCCATATAAAATTTTTTTTGTGCTAATTCTGTGAAAAACGTCTTTGGTAATTTGATAAAGATTGCACTGAATCTGTAGATTGCTTTGAGTAGTATAGTCATTTTGACAATATTGATTCTTCCAATCCAAGAACATGGTTTATCTCCCCATCTGTTTATGTCATCTTTGATTTGTTTCATCACCACCTTATAATTTTCTAAGTACAGGTCTTTTGCCTCCTTAGGTAGATTTATTCCTCAGTATTTTATTCTTTTTGATGTGAGTGGGATTGTCATTTTATTTCTGGTTGTTTCCTTCAATGGAAAAACTCTTGCATCTCTGTCTATTGAAATCACATCCATTAAAAAAAAAAAACTCAAGTGAAACACCTTTTCTTTTATAAATTTTTCTTTGACTTTTGGTCACTACATATTCTTCCTGTGAATTCCATAATACTTCATAAATTGTGCCACAATTTATATAACAAGCTGTGTAACAAGCTATTACTGGGATCTTCCAGGTAATCAGATATGTCAAGTCTCACCAAGCAGAGGCAAAATAGTGTGTTTCTTAAAAGCCATGGTGCATATAAGAGAGAGCTCTGACCAAAAAGAATGAGCTGATTAGGTTCACACTTTGGATCCTTACTTATCAAGATTTCATTTCTAAATGCTAAGTAGTAGCCAGGGCAAATCCAGCCTCCCAAATGGAAAGATCCCGCTATATGTTGTCTATTCTGCCTTCCTTGTTTCCAATTAGTTTCACTAACAGCATGAATTCGAGGGCTCTTCTGATCCTTCATGAAGTCTTTCTAGTTAGGCGCCACAGTAATTCAGTTGTGTGTTTACTTGTCACTTCTAGACTTGATGTACAAACTGCTTCATAAGATTTTCTGGCATGGCATCTAGATCAACATTATCAAATTTTAACACATATATCAAATACATTGCCCTTCTTAATGATATATATTCCAAATTATGTTTCACATATATTTGAACATCTGAAATTTCTGAGAGCTCCTAAATTTATTTCCGCATGGTTTCCTTTGTCCCTATACCTAATTCAAGTGTGTTCTGTCTTTTGGCTCCACACTGGTCATTGTGTTAACTATCACAGCATTGATATTTTCCTCAAATTACTAATTACTGTTCTAGAGATGTGTCTTTTATACTTTTGATCAAGCACTGAAGACTGTGGGGGAAACACATCTTCCACTGCTCAGTCCTTCATCATTTTCATCTATCTACCATGCTTCTTCCCCAAACACAAGTCCTGCCATGTGAACTTCTCCACCAAGATCACCACCCTAAGAAATGCAGTTCAGTTTCCCCAGGTGGCATCTTCACTTGAGTGAGCAGCCCTACTGGGTCACCTGTCCTTATCCTCTCCCTAAAGATTCCAGTGATTAGCACTGTTCTACATCTTCTTATATTGATGCTAATGTTTCTTTAAAAACAGAGCCACAGAGTCAGATTGCCTGGGTTTAAAACCCAATTATGAGCTGTGTGACTAGAACAAATTATTTAAGTTCTCTGTTTTTCAATCTCCCCATCTCTGAAAGAGAAATAATAAAAATAACTACTTAAGAGGAGGTTATAAGAATTAGGATAATTGTTGTTCATGAAGCACTCAGAATAGTGCCTCGCTAATAACGGTGGTTATGTAAGTGCCAGCTATTATTGCTATTGGTAAAATTATTGATTCACTCCTTGATAACTAACACTATGATCTGCTAAAGCTCACTCACCTCCACTACCTTTATAACTATATAAGCTCTCAGATACTTATTCAGAGTAGACCACATTAGACATATGTATGTATATAATGTATATACACATACATATTTATATACACATATATTGAAAAATGTAATATGTTTTATATGCGTGTGAATGTGCATTTACATATAAAACATATAATATGTGTTATGTGTGTGTGTGCATATTCTTTTTCTGGTCAAATGTATTGCAAACTTCAGCTTGGAAGAGATTACTAACACAGCGCATCAGAAGCTGTTAAAATAAATGGCTATAGTGAAATGAGATGGTGAGAACACTTTAGTGATCAGAAGCCCCTTCTGGAAAAAGAAATGAGCTATGAGAAAATAAATGAGTACCTTTGGTAGAAAATGAGAGGCTAAGTTTTGGTTAGGGGGAGGTTTGTTACATAGAAGAATGTTCCACATGGGAACAGAAGAGAGTTTCCTCAGAACTGATTGAGGGGTGAGAGAGGAGATAGTTACAGGATGCTGATATAGGGACAGTGAGCTCGTACTCAGCAGTCTGAATTTTCCCTTCCACCCGAACTTTAAATGTTTATAAAACTCTATCCCCACACCCTACCCCCTCCACCACACACACAGCTTTGTACAAACTGATTCCATCCTTCCTGTCAAAAGTGAAGAATCTGGGCTACCTGTGCAGACTGACAAGAGTGTTTGGATAAGAAAACCCTAGAAGGAGTGTATAAGCTGCCAGGAACTCAAAGACATTATGGAGAGGCTCTGGACTTTGAACAATCAAAAAAATTAGCACATTCCTATTATGAGACCTAAAACTGTTCAAGGAAAGGATCCCTGCTGTTATTGGCCTGTAAGAAACTTAATTAAAAGAGTTAATGTCCCTTTTCTCAATGAACAGTGATATCTAATTCTGGCAAAGTGAATATCTATCAGTTTGCTCCCCTACAACTCTTTTCTTCTGGGCACTATTCATGATGAGCTCTGTGGACATAACCACATTAGCACAGGGTCACCTGCTCTCTGAGTTCTGGCCTAGGGTTGGACACTGATTGAAACTTAACCTTGAGAGTCTTTCCCCAAGGTTTTTAGAATTGAATTTGTGAGTTTCTTTTCTTGGCTAAAATTAAGTGCTGAATTCAAGAGATCATAGTGAGATATATTCTGCCCCACAGAGCAAGATGCTCCATGCTGAAGTAGAATGAAATCAATATATTGAAATCAGTAGTGAAAAGGGACAAGAAAGTCACCTGGGCATGAAGGCCCCTAGCTCCAGGCATGCTTAGTCCAGCATTCCCCATGCTTTTCTTATACCGTGATACTCAACACTTCCTTGATCCCCAGCTTATACAAGTATTCCAACAGTGGGTCAAAACTAGATCAAATTGAATTTCTCTTTTTGTTTACAAAGTATCACAAACTCAAGAAATCACTACTAAATGATATTTTACTAATATATTATATATGTAAAGTTGTTTAGTCACGTCTGACTCTTTGCAACCCTGTGGACTGTAGCCCACCAGGCTCCTCCATCCATGGGATTCTCCAGGCAAGAATACTGGAGTGGGTTGCCATTTCCTTTTTCAAATATATTGTATATTATATATAGGCATATTTAAAATACTTAACCATAAAAATCATAGGAGCTACTTCATTATTTCCCAAATCACTATCCTTCCAAACAATGAGTCTCTGGATAATAAGTGAATATTTCAAAATAAGAACTCTGTGACCTATAAATCTATTGAATAGTAAAAAGAACATAAGAATGAGAATTTTTGTATCTGTAGTAAAGGTTGTTGAGAATAGTATTTAAACCCATGATTCTATAGCATAGCTTTACTGTTCAAAAGAAAGTGATTTAGTCTACTGCAATTTGCTTTTATAATTTGAAGAGAATTATTTCAATGCTATGAATGAAAGTACAGAAGTACTTAAATAAAAAGGGAAATAGATAATGATCTTATTGTCATTGATTGAATTACCAGCACGATTTCCATTACTAGTGTCAACTTTTATTGTGGAGTCATTCTGAAGAAATCAGACATGATAATGTAATTTAATTCATCATCTTCACTATTTAGGTTCAATAACAGCAACCTTAGAAACAATCAAGATAATATAAAAACCAATATTGAACATGAAGATAAGTTCATGATCACAGTAGACAACATCCTCATTTTGCAGTAGTTGAGATTAAGTGTACTAAATTATTTGAGAAGAGATTATGATTGTGTAAACTGCTTCTTTCCACTATAATATCTTGATATGCTTTAGAGACATCTTGTGAAGCAAAATTCATGATACTGTAAATCACAAAAGGCCTATCTGCTAGTTACAATGAAGTAATTCTCCCAAGAGAAGATACCATATTTTACAACATTTCTTTTAAAGTGGGTATATATTTCTTCATATTTTACATGAGAAATATTTGTATATAAAGTTTGATGAACCATATTTGCCAAAGATAATCACTGCAGATGGTGACTGCAGCCATGAAATTAAAAGACGCTTACTTCTTGGAAGAAAAGTTATATCCATCCTAGATAGCATATTCAAAAGCAGAGACATTACTTTGCCGACTAAGGTCCATCTAGTCAAGGCTATGGTTTTTCCTGTGGTCATGTATGGATGTGAGAGTTGGACTGTGAAGAAGGCTGAGCGACGAAGAATTGATGCTTTTGAACTGTGGTGTTGGAGAAGACTCTTGAGAAGGGAGTTGGTGATGGACAGGGAGGCCTGGTGTGCTGCGATTCATGGGGTCGCAAAGAGTCGGACACGACTAAGCGACTGAACTGGACTGAACTGAATCCCTCATTAACTTTAGTAATTCCTAATCTGTCCACAGTGAGGCAGCAATCTCCAGGAAAATGAAACAGTTTACCACATACAGTGCAAGTGACAACAGATTGTTCTGTAAGATGGTCATCTTGGTTTGCTAGGTGTAACAGAAAGGTAGGTATAACCAGCTTATGTTTAAATAGCTAAAGCAACATATTGTCCTATTACTGGACTTTAAAAATTATAGCAGAATAAAAGATACATTTCTAATTGTAAATATGTTTTGTCTTTTTCCCCAATGAAGAAATTTTTAAAGCATAAAGCTTAAAATATCTTACACCTGGTTTAAAGAATCCCTATCACTTTTGATGAATAAATAAATTTAGACAGTAATTTTCAAAAATTGTAGAAAATCCTGTCAATATTATTACCAAATAATTGGAAGGAAAAAAGAGGCTTGAAATTCTTGGCGCTTAAAACTTTCTTAAAGTTTATTTGGTTTTTGCTACAATATGTCACCAGTTCTTTCTTGGATGAAAATATTTTATGAATAAAAATATCACCTATTATAAAAGAATCAGCTAAACTTTAGCATATCATTGAATCTAGTGTTTTCAAAAGCTCTTTGCTGTGTCCTTAAGATATATATCAAAAAGCCCAAGTTCAGGAAGGAATTTTTAGAGAAAAGTTTATTCCATATAATAATTAATACCATATAAAATATATATGATAATTTTAAGGGTAATTAACAATAATTATGTAAATATAATTTTCTCTTAGAGAAAGAAAGCCAGAAAGAGAGGAAGGTATTGGAAGGGAGAGAGAGAAAAGGAAATAAGGATGGAGAGGTAGAGAGCTTACTGGTCAAGCACTGTTCTCTATAATGGCTGCACCAATTTACATTCTCACCAGCAGTGTATGAGAGTTCCTTTTTCTCCATGTTCTCATCAACATTTATCATCTTTGGTTCCTCAAAAAATTAAAAATAGAACTATCAGATCATCCAGTAATCCTACTTCTGAGTATATAAATAAGCATAAGCAAAGGAATTGAAATCAGGATCTTGAAGAGACTTCACGACTGCACACCCACGTGTATTGCAGCATTATTCATAGTAGTCAAGGCATGGTAGCAACCCAAATGTCCATCAAAGGATGACGGATAAAGAAAAAGTGGTATATACACACAAAGGAATATTTTACGACCTTAAAAAAAACAAGAAAGTTCTGCTGTTTGCAACAACATGGATAAATCTGGAAAGCATTATGCAATGTAAAATAAGCCAGACACAGAAGGACAAATACTATATGCTATCACTTACATGAGAAATCTAAAATAAATGTCAAACTCTTAGAAGTGGAGAGTTAGTGCTCTCTTAACAAAGTGCTCTTTGTTAAGGGCTGAGTGGATGGAGAGATGGGAATGTATAAGCTTCAGTTACACAAGATCAATAAATGAATAAGTATTATAATAAATAACATTGTATTATATACATGAAAATTTGCTGAGCTAATCTTATGTTAAACATTCTTATCAAAAAATAATATATAAGTATGTATATAAGTTATTGCAATATATAATGAAGGAAGGAAAGGAGGGAGGGAGGGTGGAAGGGAAAGAGGATTGATGGAAACTTGGAGACAATGGATAAGTTTGTGACATAAAATCGGTGATAGTTTTACATGTATATACTTATCCCAAGCTCACTAACTTGTATACATTAAACATGTTACAGCTGTTTTGTCAGTTATACTTCCATAGGATCGCAAAATGCTGGACACAACTGAGGCAACTTAGAACGCATGCATGCATACTTCAGTAAAATGCACTTGTTTTTCAGTTCCAAGTGCTCAAAACTCCTTGTTACTCATTTTGAGAATTTTCTGAGTAACTGGTACTCTTCAATCCACTTCTGAGTTTACATAATTCAGTTGAAGTTCTCCACCCTTTTCTGACTTTTTATTGTTGTCTTCTATTCATCTAAAGCCTCTGTATGTGATAATCACATAAACTGCCATTTTTGGTCCATCTCAATCCCAGGACTGAACCTGAACTAGTTCCTACTCCTTCCACTGCTGACCTATTCCAATTCCTATACATCTGTCTTTTTGATGAGTCCCAACACAACACATGGTCCACAGTATTTCTCATGCATTTTAATGTGTGTAAAATTTCTTAATAAATAACCCCAAAGTCCGTGTTGAATAACTTTTCTGAAGCCAAAACATACCTAATACTAAAGACAAAAAGCACATGAATAAAAAATATACAGACAAATCTCAGTCACAAAGATTAAAAAGTAATTCAGTAAAATATTAGTAAGTAGAATTCAGCAATATAATAAGTACACTGAGCAAATATAGCATTTCCTCCAGAAATGCAAAGCTATTTAAAATTACAGAATCTGCTAACATGATGAAAATGTGTCTAATTCTATAGTAAATCAAAGGCAGTGTGAAGATAGCTGAATTGTAATACGTGTCCCTCTAAGCCAAGAATAGGACAACAGAATCTCTTATTTATTTAACGTTGTTTATGTGTTAGCTGATCTTCCCTGGTGGCTCAGACAGTAAAGCGTCTGTCTACAATGCAGGAGACCTGGGTTTGATCCCTGGGTCGGGAAGATCCGCTGGAGAAGGAAATGGCAATCCACTCCACTACTATTGCCTGGAAAATCCCAGGAACAGAAAAGCCTGGTAGGCTACAGTCTGTGGGGTCGCAAAGAGTCGGACACGACTGAGCGACTTCACTTCACTTCATGTGTTAGGCAAGAAAAGACTTGGAAAGAAACATCATTAATATTAACAGATGACATGACAAACCTGAAAGAATCAACCAATAAACTATTAAAAATTCAATCAAGAGTTTTCCAATATTTCAACATAAATCAGATAAAACTTAACAAGATGCTCATTGATGATAGCAATAAATGTCAACTTTTGATGAATTAACGTAATGAAAAACTTTAACATTAAACGTTACTGACAAATGTAAATTATGATGTCAAGAAGTGAAATGAAAATAATTGATGCATTTATGTATTGACCATCCCAACTAAAATCACTGTGAAACCTTAGAAACTAGTTTTAGATAGTTTGTTAAGCTGTAACTCAACAAGGCAATGAAGTACATTTAAAAATAGAAATGATGAGGGCTTCTTTTTCCCAAAATATTAAAATTTATCACAGATAAACAATAAGGTAAGTAACATGATTCTAGTACTGAAATGTACAAATAGATATTGAAATAGTTGTGAGAACCTTAAAGCAGACAATTATTAAAAATGTTTTATAGTTTTTTAAAAGAAATTTGTTTGTATAAAAAAATAAGCTAAAAAGAAGATTTAAAGTGGTTAACTGAAACTATATACTGGAAGTAATTGCAAGATTTGTATAAACATTTCTTTTCATATTCAAAGATGAAGTAACTTGGCTAAAAATTTTTAGCATGAAAAAATTTGAATGTTGATTATATTTGGGGAAGATTATTCTTAAATAATTATTTGTTTCCCTTTTTAAAGAATTTTGATGGGGCAATGATTTCTCAAAGCTAGAATGATATTTTCATCTTTGTGTGACTAAAAAATTATTTACATGTCTTGAATGCTCTGAATTTAAGAGATCTCTGCTTTAAAATATAACTCTCCTGTCAATTTTGATTGCCTTCTTCAACTTATTTGGTAATGATATTCCTTATTATTATTGTCCATGTGATATAGATTTCTTTAGGAAAATCCTTCCTTTCCTCAGCCTACTCTCCTACTCCTATACCAGTTGGTGCTGATACATAAATCATCTGTATCTGAGTCCTCATCTCAGGTTTGGCTTCTGAGGAGGCCATCTTAAGAAAAACGACAGCCTAAAATACTTAAAGACGTTCAGTTCAGTTCAGTTCAGTTCAGTCACTCAGTCGTGTCCGACTCTTTGCGACCCCATGAATCGCAGCACGCTAGGCCTCCCTGTTCATCACCATTCATTCCTTCTAAAGAAATCCCAGGGCTGATCTCCTTCAGAATGGACTGGTTGGATCTCCTTGCAGTCCAAGGGACTCTCAAGAGTCTTCTCCAACACCACAGTTCAAAAGCATCAATTCTTCTGCACTCAGCCTTCTTCACAGTCCAACTCTCACATCACACATGACCACAGGAAAAACCATAGCCTTGACTAGACGGACCTTAGTCGGCAAAGTAATGTCCCTGTTTTTCAATATACCATTAGAGAATACAGAAGTGCTTAAAGCCAAAACAAAACAGGCAACAGCAGATTTTTATTTGTTTGAAAGTGTCTTTATTTTACCATTTTTTTTTAATTTTTAATTCATTTTTTTGGGTGGATGTAGAATTATTCTTGTTTCACATTTCCTTTTCTTGTACTAACTTAAAGATGCTGTTCTGCATCTCCCAGCCACCATGATTCCTAATGAGAGGTAGGGTATAAAATGCACAATTTGTTCTCAGTATGCAATCTATTCTTTTTCTTGGCCGTACTCAATTTTTCTCTTTTTCTTTGTTGTTCTGAAGGCAGAAAATTGTATTCTTAGAGTTGTTTCCTTTGTTTCTATCCTCCTGGTGGGTCATTGAATTTGGGGGTGTAGGTTCAACATTGCAGACAGCATGCACTAGGGTGTTTGGTTATATACAGTCTAACACATAGACTCCTGTTAGGACCCTTTCAGGTTTTGTGAGATTAGGTTTTATTCTTTGATGAGAAGAGTTCATTTTGGTTTGGAACTTAGTTTTTGGTGGTGACACTTACTTCCGGACAGGGTCCATAAGCCAAAGGTTTGGCATTTTCAGGATATAACTGAATGCTCAGAATTTTCAGCCTGGTCTTTTTACTATTGATAATTCAGTTCAGAAATTCTGATTAATCATTTTTTTTCTTATAAGACTGTAGCTTATGCTAATTTCTTAAATTACTAAAATATTCCACAGCAACCAATATGAAAATGCCTAGCCATAGCTGGAATTATGTAATGGTTTCTTTCCTTCCATGAAACTTTCCTCATTCCTCTCTAATTAAAAAAAAAAAATGCTATAGGAATATCCAATAGTGGTAGAGGATGATTTGAATTGTCATCTTCCCAGCCATTTTCCTAACATCAACTACTGGTAGTAGTTAGTTTTGACTCAGATTTAAACTTCTATCATGAAGCAGAGATCTAAACAAAAGATCACTTCCCATGGGCAGATCTCATCCTGTCTTGGCCCAAATTCCTGTGTAGGTTGTCTTTCTGGTCTTATCTTTCTAATCTGTTATGTGAAACTGTGAGCAATAAAAATATGGCTTATAGAAATTAAAATTTTAAATTTCTCTAAACTTTAATTTAGAGAAATTAAATTTTGGTATTTACAACTGCAGAGAGAAACATTTTTATCCCATATTAATTTCTATCCCTAGGATATGGCTCTCACTGGACATATTTTAACAGAAATATATGTTAAACTGCATGTCATAAAAATCAGGGTTGACAACATTCATCGTAACAATTAATCAGTACTTATTAAGCACCTACCATAGAACAGCACAGAATCAAGTCACAGCTTGTCCCTGTGGATAGATTGTGAAGTAGACAAGAACACTAACTTAAAAGCTAGGGCTTGGAAGATTTTGTTTTCTACTTTGTCGTTGATAAGCCTGCTGGTTTAGGCATGTTGCTTACTACTTCTGAGTCTCAGCTTTTATATCTATATAATTAAACAAATAAAGAGATTTTGAGAGAATGAGGGCAAATTATGTGTAGAAGCCTCCTAGAAACAGTTTCTTAGTTCATTCCAATAACTACAGTAACTTCATTCCAATAACTACAATAACTTCTTATTCTTCATGTTAGTGGTTGGTTTAAGAGTATTCATGCAACTGATCAAAGAAATATAAGGGGCTTCATTGAAGCTAATAAACTAAACATGAATTAAAAGTTCTGGAAACACCAACATAGTCTAGGTGTAACCAACATGGCCTTGGTAAATAGTCAATTGACATGCAGCTTTTGATAATAACAGTGACGAGAAAGAGAGACAGACAGATAGATGAAAATTAAATACTGTTATATCATCTCCTTTTTAGTATCTGCCATGTATGCAAAAAACCAACAGTGTTAGTAATTTTTCTTTATGATGAAAGTATATATGTTATTTCTTTATTTGCCTGATCTATATATAAATTTATATTTAACCATGATTCTTGGGTAAACATTTTTAAAACATTGGCAATAAAGATATTTAAACTTGAAAAAAAATCCACTGATATTAAACTAAATATTTCCCACTCCCAATAACAGGTTCTCATGCACACACTTGTGAGTTTATCACTAAGATAGATAAATTTAAGAAAAATTCCTCCTATCACAAAGATGATCATATAATGATTACATCTTTCTACTCACTGCTAAGTCACTTCAGTCGTGTCCGACTCTGTGCGACCCCATAGACGGCAGCCCACCAGGCTCCACCATCCCTGGGATTCTCCAGACAAGAACACCAGAGTGGGTTGCCATTTCCTTCTCTAATGCATTAGAGTGAAAGTGAAGCTACTCAGTCATGTCTGACCCTCAGCGACCCCATGGACTGCAACCTTCCAGGCTCCTCTGTCCATAGGATTTTCCAGGCAAGAGTACTGGAGTGGGGTGCCATTGCCTTCTCCGTTCTACTCACTAGGTAGTAGCAAAAGTAACCAAATGACCTGTAACTTATTGGCCTAAGTGACTTCCCTTCATGTATCCCTTCAGTGACAAAGGACCCTTTAATCAAGTGGTTCCTCCATTCCCTAGGTCTTGTATGTTCTTTACTGCATTCTTTATATTTGACTAATAGATACCAAGTGAAGAAAAAAGGGTTGGGGGAGACTATGGGATCACATGGGAGGTTCTGGGGCCAGAGCTGAAAGTGGCATCCTGGTTTCCCTTTGTCAGGAATGCCACACAGTTATGTCAACATAACTTTTAGAAATAAGAGGCTTTCTCTTTAAGGAATCATCTCTCAATGTGGCTTAGCAGCTACCTACAATGTAAATGTACAAAATTTTTAAACTTACCATTTGTAACAACTCTAGAGCAGTACACATTCTCATTGGGATCCTGTCCATAGAGTGATGGGAAAGAATAATAATTTAAGAGACTAGGCAACTCTGACATCCTATTTTTCAGCATATCAAAGAATAATAGTTTGGGACTAAATTATCTCTAAATGAATATATCAAATTCATTCAGTCTCTAAATGAACCTAAACCAAGTGCATAGATGAACACTTGGTTTTTCCACAATGAGGAGTTCTCCATCACAGAGTTATATTTGGTCTTCCAGGATCAGAGGTGAACATAAGCTTGCGAAAAGCATCACTGTTATAACAGGTGACCTTGACAACACAGGTCTGAACTACGCAGGTCCCCTTATACACAGGTTTTCTTCACTAAATATGTACTATAGTTCTTCACTCTGTGGTTGGTTGACTCCATGGATGCAGGAGTTGCTGATATGGAGGGCCAACAGTAAAGCTGTACTGGGATTTTTGACTGCATAAAGAGTTGGCATCCCTAACCACCACATTGTTCAAGGGTCAGCTGTAGTATCTTTCAGTATTACTGGGTGAGAAAAAACACCTCTTTCTTAAAAAATCTCTATTTTTACTTTAGATCTTTATGGAAATCAGACTTTATGAAATGATGTCACAGTGATTAATTATGCTAATTTTTAAGAATGGGCTTTCCAACATGCCTTTTGAAAGAGTCATCATTTTTCATCCAGGAACACAGAAATAATATGATAAACTCTAAATATAATCACATATTATTTTAGCATCTTAACTAAATTAAGGGCTTCCCTGGTGGTTCAGAGGTTAAAGTGTCTGCCTCCAATGCCGGAGACCCGGGTTCGATCCCTGGGTCGGGAAGATCCCCTGGAGAAGGAAATGGCAATCCACTCCAGTATTCTTGCCTGGAGACCTCAATGTTCCACAGACAGTCCATAAGTACTTAACTAATTAAGCACCTCACTATCAAGCATTAATGTGCTTGGTATGTACTTGGCAAAATAAGGTATGATCATTTGACATGGTAGCATAATCTTTCCTAAAATATAATTAAGTATTTTATTAGAGGATTGTTCAGGAATGATTAGGGTAGGAAAGAGATGGAACAAACAAACTGGATAATTTGATAAGAGTTGAATAAAAGGGCTATTTGCAAAGCATATAAGGGTTCAAGTAAACCAAAAAGAGATAGTGCAGAACCGTTAAGGGTAGTAACATTGAACATCTCATCATCCCTAAACCTGAAAGGACAAGTTATGCTTGTTGAAACATGGACCAGATGACAATATGAAGAGGACACCTAAAGGTCTTTATAGAGAGACAAAGCTATGCTCAATTATGTGACAAGGATGGAACCAAAGTAATCAATTCTATAACTGACTTTTCAGAAAAATATACCTTCTCAAATTCAACTACCTGCAGTTAAACTTTAAATATATCAAAAATTGTCTATGTTGGAAGGTCGTTGTAGGTTTCAATGTTGTTATTTTTTAAAAGTTAATTTCATATTCAAAATACAATTTCATGGCTTAATTTGAACTCAGATCCCACTCTCTTCTCACTCTTTTATCTCTTGATGGTGTCTCACACTGGCTCAGTCCTGACCTTGGGGAAATGTCCTAACCTCCCTCAGTCTCAGTTACCCTATTCATAAAAGCAAGTAATAGCATAAATTATCTTTTGAGACTGCATAAGGAACAAATGAGGGACCACCTATAAACCACTTAGGACATACCTTGCATACAGTAGACACTTAGAAAGGGCTATTTTTGATACTTGGCTTTACAACTACAGCTCTCTGGTTTGCTTATCTGAAGTACTTAGTTGATTTCATTTCCTTATCCAGTGTATTTTTTTTAAGAGGTGCTCATGGATTCTACGGAGAAGGCAATGGCACCCCACTCCAGTACTCCTGCCTGGAAAATCCCATGGACGGAGGAGCCTGGTAGGCTGCAGTCCATGGGGTCACTAAGAGTTGGACACGACTGAGCGACTTCCCTTTCACTTTTCACTTTCATGCGTTAGAGAAGGAAATGGCAACCCACTCCAGTGTTCTGGCCTGGAGAATCCCAGGGACGGGGGAGCCTGGTGGGCTGCCGCCTATGGGGTCACACAGAGTCGGACACGACTGAAGTGACTTAGCAGCAGCAGCAGCAGCATGGATTCTATATTCCTTACCTCCTTGGTGTTTGTAAATGTCCACTTTGTCTTTATCCTTGAGTCACTTTGAGGTTGAATTAATATTCCTTGCTCATACCTCCTATGATTTGAAACTATTGGCACATTACTACTTCAACTTCTCGCATTGAATGTTGCTGGGTGAAAGCTCTAAGCCAGTTTGGTTATCCCCAATCTAAGTAGAGGGGAACTCTTTTTCTATCTAAAAGTTTTTCAGGATTTTTGTCCTATCTTGATATTCATTAATTTATCCAGACTATTTATTATAGCTGGGCATTTTCAATATTTTCCTGCATACCATGCCATATATTCTCATGTAGATTGGGGGTATGTCTTCAAACTAAAATATTTTTTGGCTAACAAAATTCAATAACTCCAAAAATTGTCCTAAAATTCCCTGAATGATTGATTACTGCTTATCTTTTCAAAATAATTTTCTGTCACTCAACTCCCTCTGTTGCTGTTCAGTCAAAATGACCTCTATCTTCTGCAAGTAATCAGGTAGTTTACATGGAAGCTCACTTCCTATGTCCCGTTTACTGATCACTGCCTTCTTCTCTTTCAGGTTAAGTGACACTTGCTCAAAGAGCTATTCACTCATTTCCCACACTTCAGGTTCTTTCACTGCTAATTCTTTGTCACAGCATCCTGTCTTTGGCATTTATAATGTATATTTCAGTTATAACTATTTAGTTACATGAAATTAATTGTTTAATTTATTCCTCCAAAGAATGTAAAATTAGTGATGACAGGGACTGTATTATTTTATTCATGCAGGATCCCAGCATCCTACCAACTCAAAAAGAATTTTTGTTAAATGGGTGGATGGTATATACTTACATAGATACAGGGATAAATGAATCCAAGAATTCAGTGAATACTTTTTAAAAATCTATCTAAAGTCTGTAATTTCATTTTAACACTTATATTGCCATTTTGCATTCATTTTTACTCGGTTACTTAGAAATCATTAATTTCTTCACACCCCTTTTACCAGTATAGCTTCCTGTGTACTGTGATTTTTTTTTTTTAATTCAGAGCACTACACCCCACGTAGACAAAATGCACTGCTGAGCTAAAACCTCTTCCATTCAGTTCTGCCCAGCTCCCTACTCCATTCTGGTTTCCACCCCATACACATTCTTTTGGGCTCATTCCACTTCTGAATGCCTCAGGATTTGAGCTGACATCAGCCTGCTTGGTCAGCACCCTAACTAGAACTAAGATTTTCAACTTCCTCACCTTAAAGAATAATTTAGAAACTTGCAGCTAAAAAATAGCCATCTTCCTGTTCCAGGCTTTTCTTTCATTTGAAAGGGTCCATGACCCCTATTTTCCTTCATTTTGAAATGTAAATTACCATCCCTTTCATAGTTGTTTTTCTTAAAAAAAAAAAAAGGGCTATGTCTAAATAAGACAGCCTAACTCTTTAAATGCCTGGGTGATTATATCTACATTTTTGACTCTTATCTACCATTTCTCTGGGTCCGAGATGAAGGTTAACCCACAGCTGTCAGGTGAGGAGAAATCACACTAGATCACTTATATCTTTCTTCTGTACTAAAAACAATTTTTTTTTAAACTAGGATAATCTTGTTTTAATAACACTAATAAAATAAAAGACATTAATAAAATTAAATATTAAAAAAATATGCTGGTTCAGTGGAGTTCAATCATGTCCGACTCTTTGCAATCCCATGAATCACAGCACGCCAGGCCTCCCTGTCCATCATCAGCTCCTGGAGTTCACTCAAACTCATGTCCATAGAGTCAGTAATGCCATCCAGCCATCTCATCCTCTGTCGTCCCCTTCTCCTCCTGCCCCCAATCTCTCCCAGCATCAATTGACTCTTTTCCAATGAGTCAACTCTTCGCATAAGGTGGCAAAAGTATTGGAGTTTCAGCTTTAACATCAGTCCTTCCAATGAACACCCAGGACAGGTCTCCTTTAGAATGGACTGGTTGGATCTCCTTGTAGTCCATGGGAGTCTCAAGAGTCTTCACCACAGTTCAAAAGCATCAATTCTTTGGCGCTCAGCTTTCTTCACAGTCCAACTCTCACATCCATACGTGACCAGTGGAAAAACCATAGCCTTGACTAGATGGACCTTTGATGGCAAAGGTATATCTCTGCTTTTCAATATGCTATCTAGGTTGGTCATAACTTTCCTTCTAAGGAGTAAGCATCTTTTAATTTCATGGTTGCAATCAACATCTGAAGTGATTTTGGAGCCCCCTCTCCCCCCCAAAAAAAAACTCTGACACTGTTTCCATTGTTTCCCCATCTATTTCCCATGAAGTAATGGGACCAGATGCCATGATCTTCATTTTCTGAATGTTGAGCTTCAAGCCAACTTTTTCACTCTCCTCTTTCACTTTCATCAAGAGGCTCTTTAGTTCTTCTACACTTTCTGCCATAAGGGTAGTGTCATCTGCATATCTGAGGTGATTGATATTTCTCCCAGCAATCTTGATTCCAGCTTGTGCCTCCTCCACCCCAGCATTTCTCATGATGTACTCTGCATAGAAGTTTAATAAGCAGGGTGACAATATACAGCCTTGATGTTCTCCTTTTCCTATTTGGAACCAGTCTGTTGTTCCATGTCCAGCTCTAAATGTTGCTTCCTGACCTGCATATAGGTTTTTCAAGAGGCAGGTTAGGTGGTCTGGTATTCCCATCTCTTTCAGAATTTTCCACAGTTTATTGTGATCCACACAGTCAAATGCTTTGCCATAGTCAATAAAACAGAAATAGATATTTTTCTGGAACGCTCTTGTTTTTTCCATGATCCAGTGGATGTTGGCAATTTGATCTCTGGTTCCTCTGCCTTTTCTAAAACCAGCTTGAACATCTGGAAGTTCACGGTTCACATATTGCTAAAGCCTGGCTTGGAGAATTTTGAGCATTACTTTACTGGCATGTGAGAGGAGTGCAATTTTGCGGTAGTTTGAGCATTCTTTGACATTGCCTTTCTTTGGGATTGGAATGAAAACTGACCTTTTCTGGTCATGTGGCCACTGCTGAGTTTTCCAACTTTGCTGGCACATGCTGGTTTAGTTTCAGTCACTAACATGCTGGTTTAGTTTCAGTCACTCAGTCATGTCCAACTCTTTGCAACCCCATGAATCACAGAATGCCAGGCTTCCCTGTCCATCACCAACTCCCGGAGTTCACTCAGATTCACATCCATCGAGTCAGTGATGCCGTCTCGCCATCTCATCCTCTGTCGTCACCTTCTCCTCCTGCCCCCAATCCCTCCCAGCATCAGAGTCTTTTCCAATGAGTCAACTCTTCGCATGAAGTGGCCAAAGTACTGGAGTTTCAGCTTTAGCGTCATTCCTTCCAAAGAAATCCCAGGGCTGATCTCCTTCAGAATGGACTGGTTGGATCTCCTTGCAGTCTAAGGGACTCTCAAGAGTCTTCTCCAACACCACATTTCAAAAGCATCAGTTCTTCAGCGCTCAGCTTTCTTCACAGTCCAACGCTCACATCCATACATGACCAGTGGAAAAACCATAGCCTTGACTAGACGGACCTTTGTTGGCAAAGTAATGTCTCTGCTTTTCAATATGCTATCTAAGTTGGTCATAACTTTTCTTCCAAGGTGTAAGCGTCTTTTAATTTCATGGCTGCAATCACCATCTGCAGTGATTTTGGAGCCCCCCAAAAATAAAGTCTGACACTGTTTAGAAGAATGCAAATAATAATACGGTTTTCTCTACTAGTTCTGCCTCTAAACCACATGCATGCTGATTTAATAATAATTTCATTTGTACTGTTAGATGTTACCCAAATCATAGTGTTCATTATTTTTATGTTTAAATCAAAATAGCAAATGATCGTGTATCTCCCTAATTACCTTCTAATTTAGGTTTCATCCAAATATCATGACTCTGTGACTTATGATTGTTTCACATGTCTAACAAACTGTAAAATAGGATTCATGATATGTACAAAAAGATAAATGAAGTTAGCAAATTCTGAAATCACCATGGCATTTTAGCTTAATAGTAAGTATAGACACTATAGATCAAGATAGCTGGGTCTACATCTTCACTGCACATTTACTAGCTACCTGACCTTAGGCAAGTAACAGTTTGATCATTTCCTAGAAAATGGCAATGACAATAATACTGAAGTGTGAAGACTGAGTTTGCTAAGAAGATTACTTGAGATTAAAAGAAAGTGCTATTCACATAGAAAGTTCACAATAAGAGATTCCCATTACTTCCATTGAATATGATTTCTTATGCTATTCCAGTCTACCATGTGGAAAATTAAAGTAAATGCAGTTTATTAATTCAATTTCAATTTCTCTTTACTCTTTTTTAGGACAACAGTGATTTTGCTTTAAAAAAGGTAAGAAAGGAAAATAACCCACCTGAGCTTACATTCATTATTACTCTATCTTCTATAAAAAACATAAAGTGTAACAAGAAGAACTGGTTAAAAGGGGGTAAGAGCATAGTGATATCATTGTTTCTCTCAAAGCATATTTCAATCAACATGATTGACAATATTTTAAAATTATAGAGAAGATTGTTGTTGTTCAGTTGCACATTCATCTCTGACTCTATAGGACCCCATGGACTGCAGCATGCCATTCCTCCCTGTCCCTCACATCTCCCAAAGTTTGCCCAAGTTCATGTCCATTGCATTAGTGATGCCATCAAGCATCATTCTCTGACACCCTCTTCTCCTTATGACCACAATCTTCCCCAGCATCAGAGATTTTTCCAATGAGTAGGCTGTTCGTATCAGGTGACCAAAATCTGGAGTTTCAGCTTCAGCATCAGTCTTCCTAGTGAGTATTCAGGGTTGATTTCCCTTAAGACTGACTGGCTTGTTCTCCTTGCTGTCCAAATAACTCTCAGTAGTCTTCTCCAACACCACAGGTCGAAGGCATCAATTCTTTGTCCTCTGCATTCTTTATGGTACAGCTCTCACAATTGGACATGATCACCGGGAAGACATTAGCCCTGACTCTACAGACTTTTGCCTGCAAAGTAATGTCTCCACTTTTCAACACATAGATTTGTCATAAATTTCCTGCTAAGAAGCAATTGTCTTCTGGTTTTGCAGCTGCAGTCACCATTCACAGTGATTTTAGAGCCCAAGAAGAGGAAATCTGTCACTACTTCCACATTTTCCCCTTCTATTTGCTGTGAAGTAATGGAGCTAGATTCCATGATCTTAGTTTTAAGCTCGTTCTTTCACTCTCCTCCTTCACCTTTATCAAGAGGCTCTTTAGTTCCTCCACTTTCAGCCATTAGAGTGGCATTATTTATGTATCTGAGGTTGTTGATGTTTCTCCCACCTATCTTGATTCCAACTTATAACTCATCCAGCCCAGCATTTCTCATGAAGTGCTCAGAGTATAGATTAAACAAACATTGTGACAGCAGACAGCCCTGTCATACTTCTTTCTCAATCCTGAACCAATCAGTTGTTCTCTATAGGGTTCTAATTGTTGCTTCTTGACCCACATACAGATTTCTCAGGAGACAGTAAGATGTGTTCCCATCTCTTTAAGAATTTTCCACAGTTTTTTATGATCCACACAGTCAAAGGCTTTAGCATAGTTGATGAGACAGAGGTGGATGTTTTTCTGGAATCCCCTGGTCTTCAGTCAAGGGTATACGAGTAGCTGTGCTCCTCTCCTAAATCCTCCAAACATTGAGAAGATAGCAGAGTTTAAAGTGGTTTATTCTTGGTCTTGATCATTTTCATTTGCTTTGAGAATTTCTTAATATTTAGTGTCTAGTATATAAAATTCGGAGAGAAATGTTTTATATAAGATTTCATTAACATAAAGTCTTATGAAAATAAGACCTTAATTTTGATAATGCCAAGCCCGTAATCTTAAATGAGAAGTTATATCAATCAAATCTATGATTATTCTGATGCCACAAATCAAACTAACAGTGGAAACCAAACCTTTTCAAAATATGAACATTAACCTTTTAAAAACAATATTGAACCTACAGCAGCCTCCTAATCTTAACAATTTTGAGATGTTTAAAGTATCACAGCAAGTAGTTGAATTTTAGGCATATTTTTCTGAAAAGTCAATTACCAAAATGTGTATTCTATTACAATTCAACTGCCTTATGACCCAGCAATCCCACTGCTGGGCATACACACTGAGGAAACCAGAATTGAAAGAGACACATGTACCCCAATGTCCATTGCAGCACTGTTTATAATAGCCAGGACATGGAAACAACCTAGATGTCCATCAGCAGATGAATGGATAAGAAAGCTGTGGTACATATACACAATGGAGTATTACTCAGCCATTAAAAAGAATTCATTTGAATCAGTTCTAATGAGGTGGATGAAACTGTAACCTAGTATACAGAGTGAAATAAGCCAGAAAGAAAAACACCAATACAGTATACTGACACATATATATGGAATTTAGAAAAATGGCAATGATGACCCTGTATGAGAGACAGCAAAAGAGACACAGATGTATAGAACAGACTTTTGGACTCTGTGGGAGAGGGAGAGGGTGGGATGATTTGGGAGAATAGCATTGAAACGTGTATACTATCATGTAAGAATGAAGCACCAGCCTATGTTCAATATAGGATACAGGATGCTTGGGGGTGGTACACGGGGATGATCCAGAGAAATGATATGGGGTGGGAGGTGGGAGGGGGATCCAGGATTGGGAGCTCGTATACACCCATGGTGGATTCATGTCAATGTATGGCAAAACCAATACGGTATTGTAAAGTAAAATAAAGTAAAAATAATATTAAAAAATATATATCAAAAAAAATAAGGTTAAAAAAAAAGGGCAATAAAGGATCATCTATGCTGAATGAACAATATTCTCTTAACTGTGTTCTGCAGAGGTAAGCAAAATTTGGCTAACCATTTGCAAAAAAAAAAAAAAAAATTCATCATCAGGGAGAACCTCTGTCATATAAGATGTCTGAGAAAGAAAGGCAAAGTGAAAGATAGAGCTAGAGACACTGAGAAAGCAAGCAAATCTAGGACTGTATTCAAACTAAAAGAAGATCGTGTCAGGGAGAGGGAGCATTGCAATACTTATAACTGTCAGTGTGCAGCAATACTTCCAACCTTAACGGGTCAGTGTATCAGCTCAAGCAGCCCACCAGAAATTTTACTGCTGAATCATCTCTCCTGAAGAACATGATGGATCAAAGACACTGAGGAGGAGACAAAGGTAAAACAAACAAGAAAAACACAAAAACTATGGCAACTTCCCAGGATATGTTGAAATATACATTGTTCTTCATAAGACCCTCCAAAGTAGGTCAACATCCAACCTAAGACACCATAATCAACCACTGGCATATTTTCATGATTAGCAAGATGTAGTGGAATCAGCCCAGAATTTAGAGTCAGATAATCTGGGCTTCCCTGGTGGCTCAGATGGTAAAGAAAACCTGACTACAATACGGGAGATGTGGATTCAATCCTTGGGTTGGGAAGACCACCTGGAGGAGGGCATGGCAACCCACTCTAGTATTTTTGCCTGAAGAATCCCCATGGACAGAGGAGAATGGTGGGCTACATTCGAT
Source organism: Cephalophus harveyi (assembly GCA_006410635.1). NCBI lineage: Eukaryota > Metazoa > Chordata > Mammalia > Artiodactyla > Bovidae > Cephalophus > Cephalophus harveyi. The sequence goes on from SJYT01029492.1 coordinate 205,199, forward strand.
GGGGTTGCAGAGAGTTGGACATATCTGAGCAGCTAAGCACAGCACAGCACAATCTGGGTTTAACTTCTTGCTGCAATTTATGATCCCTTAAAAAAAAATCCACCCAAGCATATTTGAGAAAGTTACTTACCCTTTATTAAGCTAATCATTCCTTAACTGTTAAAAGAAAAGAAATTTCATGCAGTTCATGTGAAAATTTAATTGAGATCATGTCCCATAGAAGATGTACATTTCTCTCATAATGAGGCACATATAAGTAACATGGACTGAGGTATCAGTAAATGGTTATCAACCATTAATGGTTAACTTGGGGTTGTTACATGTGGTTTTATTGTAAAATATTTAAAATAAACTTTATAAAACCTATTATAAGAGAAAGGACTACTTCAAAATCAAAGTTTGCCATCACTATTGATCCAAATATTATTCTAGGAACATCAAGGTCAATGAATTGACCACAAATTAAACAAGCTAACTACTTTAAGATTTACAATTGCAAATTTCACTTCAATCAATCTTACCTAAAAAAGAAAACTTAAAGAGATTGTAGAGTTCAATCACTTAAATTTCTGGGGAAAAAATTAGTCCAAGAAAAGCATTATATGGCATACTTCATGTGATAAACTGATGTTTTACAGAAGATATTAGAAACAGTTTTTTAAATATTTTATTGTGGTAAATTCACATAATATAAATCATATTATTTTAACCATATTTAACTTTACAGTTCATGGCACTAAGTACATCCATATTGTTGTGCAACTCTCACCAACTTCCTTCTCCCAAATTCTTCACCTTCCTTGACTGAAACTCTGTCCCTGTTAAACACTAACTCCCCATTTCCCTTCCTCACCTCCACCCTGAGGCCCCAGGCATATATCAATGTACTTTCTGACTCTATGAATTTGAGTTGGAGTTCTCTCATATAAGGGGACTCAAACAGTATGTCTGCAAACTCCCTGGTGACTCAGATGGTAAAGAATTACCTGCAATTTGGGAGACCCTGGGTTCAGTCCCTGGGTTGGGAAATCCCCTGGAGGAGGGCATGGCAACCCACTCTAGTATTTTTGCCTGGAGAAGCCCCATGGACAGAGGAGCTCGGTGGGCTACAGAGCATGGGATCTCAAAGAATCAGGCACAACTGTGTGACTAAGCACAGCATAATATATACTGGTGAAGGTCATGACAACCTATTCCAGTATTCTTGCTTGGAAAATCCCATGAACAGGCTACAGTCAATGTGGTTGTAAAAAGTAGGACATGACTGAAGTGACTTACCACTGTGTATATAGGAGGGTCTTCCCTGGTGTCTCAGCAGTAAACAATTTGCCTGCATTGCAGGAGATGCTTGCAGGAGATGTGGATTTGGGGTCAGGAAGATCCCCTGGAAAAGAAAATGGCAACCCTCTTCAGTATTCTTGCCTGGAAAATCCTATGGTCAAAGGAGCCTGATGGGCTATAGTCCATGGACTCATAAAAATGAGTCTGACATGACTTAGTGAATAAACAGCTACAATGTGTACTGGAATGTATTTTTTAATGTTAATTTAATATATGTCCTACAAACAGACTGCACCTTCTTTTTTCTCCCCTTTGTGCTATGCAGTAGGTTCTCATTTGTTATCTGTTTTATACATCGTGTCGTGTCGTGTCAGTCGCTCAGTCGTGTCCGACTCTTTGCGACCCCATGAACTGTAACCTACTAGGCTCTTCCGTCCATGGGATTCTCCAGGCAAGAATACTGGAGTGGATTGCCATTTCCTTCTCCAGGGGATCTTCCCGACCCAGGGATCGAACCTGGGTCTCCCGCATTGGAGGCAGACGCTTTAACCTCTGAGCCACCAGGGAAGCCACATAGTAGTGTATATATGTCGATCCCAATCTCCCAGTTTATTCCACGCCCCCCCACCCATCTTGGTGTCCATATATTTGATCTCTATTGTGTGTATCTCTATTTCCACTTTGTAAATAGGTTTATATGTATTCTTTTTCTATATTCCACATATATACATCAATATACAATATTTACTTTTCTCTTTCTGACTTCTTTCACTCTGTATAACAGTCTTTAGATCCATCCATGGCTGCAAGTAGCACAGTTTCATTCTTTTTTTACGGCCGAATAATCCTCTATTGGGTCTGTGTACCACATGTTTTTTATTCATTCTTCTGTTGATGTGCATTTAGGTTGCTTCTATATCCTGGCTATTGTAAATAGTGATGCAATGAACATTGTGGTGCATGTATCTTTTTGAATTATGGTTTCTCCTGATATATTCCCAGGCTGGAATTGCTGTGTCATATAGTAGTTCTATTTTTAGATTTCTAAGGAAACTCCATACTGTTCTCCAAAATGGTTGTATGAATTTACATTCTCACCCACAGGGTAAGAGAGTTCCCTTTTCTCTATATCCTCTCCAGAATTTATTGTTTGTAGATTTTTTCAATGATGGCCATTCTGACTAATGTGATGTGTTACCCCATTTTAGTTTTGATTAGTATTTTTCTAATAATTAGTGATGTTGAGCATCTTTCCATGTGCCTCTTGGCCATCTCTTTTAAAAAGTCTTCTTAAAAATAAACCCATATCTGTTTAAAAATTTCCTTAAAATTTACATTGTCACCTTAAGCTCTAGTATGTATGCTTTTCCTCTAGAAATAACCACTGTTCTGCACTTGATATATATCATATCAGATATCAGAATGATTTTTTTTTTTTTTTCTAGGANTGCTAAAAAATAAAATATCATTAACAGCAATTGCTACCATGTTACAAAATTAAATAATTTGCTTCGAATATCAGTTGCTTCCATTAAGAACTATAGAAATAGAAATAAAGAATGGTGGGGAAATATGTGGCAGTTAATTTATTTTGACAAGTTATTTTGACAAGGAACTTAAGCCTTATATCCTAGTTAACAAAAGGTTTTGCTTTTGATTTCATCAGTCCCAAGTGAAATCTGAGTAGCTCAACTGCTCTTTGCAACTATCAAATCATTGTGGTCAAATTGACTATATGATTTTTCTCCTTTAATGTTGAGATTTATATTAATGGATTTTGTATTGCTTAAAGTAAATCTAGTCATGTATCTTTTTCTTTTTGAAATATTTTTTTTAATTTCTTTTGTTAGTGTGCTTACAGGATTTTATACTTAAATCGAGTGATATTTTCTATAATTTTCCTTTCACAGTTTGATCTCTTTTTTGTCTCAAAATTATATTACATCCAGTAAATGAGTTCATGAAATTTCTGCTTTTATTGTGTAGAGAACTTATAAATGTCAGGATGTGTATCTCTCTTGATATGAGCTTGCTAATAAAAATTGTTTGGAATTTAGGGAGGGAAATTTTAATTAGGAATGCCTTTGGCATTTAAAAATTTCTTTTTAAAACAATATTTTAAATGACATTCTCAAGGAAACTGATCTTCTGATTTCTCAAGCTTAATTATAGATGCAAAGTTGTTATTGTAATCACTTGTCATTTTAGTTCTATTTTTCATATAGTATTATGTTTTAAAATTATCTTTACTACTTTTTTTGTCACTTCTCTTTTCTCTTAATTAGTATTGAATTAAATATGTTCATCAACCTCTCAGCCAATCAGGTATTCTTATGATGATTTTGTCTATTTGATGCTTTTGTCTTTTTTGATATTTTTTCTGTCATTTTAATTATATTGTTATCTTATTTATTGATACTATCTTCTTTAAGTTCATCCAAGATTTGCTTTTCTAACTTCTTCAGTTGATACGTTATAAAATCCAAAAAGCAAAGGAGAAAAGGTGACATCAACTATCTTCATTATAAAACAAAAAGAAACCCCACAGTTAGCAAATGCACAACAAAGCATTTTTTTCTCATGCCGTTGCCAAAGCACAGAAAGTCATTTGAAGTTTTTTAGCTTATGAGGTTAAATGTAGTGTGCATTTTCTCATTTGGAGTTTTGTGACGTGTGAGATTAAATGTACTGGGTAGTTTATTAACCAAGTTTTCATCATATTTTATGAATTTAATACACAGTTTTTAAACTGTTTTTTATTATTTTCAATAATGCCGAAAATATAGCTCTGTGTTTTTTCATAATGACAGTCTTCATTAGTTATTTTAGTTATTCTGTATACCTATACACTTTAAAAATTCTTCAGGTTATGGAACTGAAAGATGGTATGACTTCCAAGGTCATTGAAGAAGCTCCATTCAAATATAAATAAAGTCAAATACATTTGAAAAGCATTGTTTAACCCAATAGTCAAGTTTTCAAATATAGCATTTAAGTTTTTAAACCCCAAGGGAGCAAAAATAATCTATGGAAAAACAAAACAATGATCTATTCAAGAAACAAATAAATTTCAAAATCTCCATGTGTTTCAGAGAATCACAGTACATATTACCATATCAAAGAGTTTGGGAATTCTTATTGTAGATTGAATGAAATAGTTACATAAACTCTTGTTTAACTTTTTTTAACTCAATTTTTTTTAATTGAATATAAAGCAACATTTCAGAAAATTATTTGCTAAAACACAAATGCTACATGGCAATGCTGAACTTGAACTAAATCTCTGTACTCACTGCTTCTGTGATCTCCAAGATGACCAAATAAATATCCTCCATTCCTACTGGATGGTTTATAAATTGAGAAATAAGACAAATGGGTACACTAACTGAATCCTAGAATTAATAAGACATATTTACCAAATTACAATAGTGTTGGAGTAAGACAGGTTTTTCACATATGAAGAGAACAGCCTAGGGCAAAACGAAGACCACACCTCTCTGTGAGCAAGTGGGCTTCCAAAGAGTTTAGAAGACTGAAGTTGAACCAAACTCCCAGTTAAGTTATTCTTCCAAAACATACCAACCAGGTAAATCATCCCACTGTTCCATTCCAGAGGAGGAGGATTGAGTCAATGGGAGGAGAAAGATCATGTGTAATAAAAACTGGACTATCTCAACAAGGAGGAAATAGAACTGGGGGAGAAAGTTTTCTTAATAACCCCCAGCTTTTAGTTCTGTAGACCTATTGGATAAATCCTTACTCTACATCATTTTTTGTCTACACAAGCCTCTTGTGTAGATTCCCTCCTTCCCAAAGGGGAAGGAACCCATGTTACATCATCCATGGGTCACTGTTTCCTTGGGGAAATTCCTCTCTCCACATTTCCTGTTTATCTGCATGCTCAGTTGATAAGTGGTGTCTGACTCTGCTACCCCATGGACTGTAGCCCACCAAGTTCCTCTGCCCATGGAACTTTCCAGGCAAGAATACTGGAATGAGTTGCTATGCTCTCCTTCAGGGGATCTTCCCAACCTAGGGATCAAACCCACATCTCTATGTCTCCTGTATTGGAAGTCAGGTTCTTTACCACTGAGCCACCTGGGATTTCAGCTTTATTTTTCTATTAACCTCTACACTTCAGAAATGACTCAGAATAGCACATTAAATCCAAGACTAGTCTTTAGTCAGAACTGAAAAATATTTTCTAACTCTATTTTCTATTCCAAGTAGTGTTCAGCTATATGCACTAATATCTCAGAGTCCCTTCAATTAGATTAAATGGCAATTAATACTCTAATCACAAAATGCATAAAGACATTTATCTCCCCTCAAATAAGCATGGAAATGGCAACCACTCCAGGATTGTTGCCTGGGAAATCCCAAGAACAGAGGAGCCTAGCAAGTTACAGTCCATGGAGTCACAGAGAGTTGCACATGACTTAGCATCTAAACAACAAAACAAAGCATGGCACGCTAGTCACAAAATTTTATTTGAGAAAACTTTTGTTCTTGTGGTAGGATAAATAATGATCCCAAAGATAAACACATACTAAGTCCTAATCTCTGGACCTATAAACTTATTACTTACATGGCAAAGGGACTTTATAGATTTTATTAAGTCTTGAGATGAGGAGATTATCCTTAATTATCCAAGTAGACACAAAGTAATCGCAAAGAGTCCTTATGAGAGGAAAGTTCCTAATAGAAACTTCCTTATGAGCAAGAGGTTCCTCTGAACCTTATGATCAGGAGGTTCCTAATAGAAACGAGAAGTGATGACGGAAGCACAGACTGGACTGATGCACAATCTGAAGATGAAGGAAGGGTCCATGAGCCAAAAAATGCAGGCAGCTTCTAGAATCTGAAAAAGGCAAAGAAACAGATTCTGCCCTAGAGCCTCCATATGGAACACAGGTGTATGTACCAACACCTCAATTTTAGCCCACCAGACTCAGACTTGTGACCTCCAAAACTATAAGATTATAAATTTGTGTTGCTTTAAGCCACTAAAGGTTTGGCAATTCGTGACAGCAGAAATAAGACACAAACGCATGTTCAATCCAGTGTATTCAGATCACTTCCTATAAACTATGGGTTCATGATTGTTATTCTACATTGTAGATTGTTCTTACTAGGCTCCTGAAATTCCTTGTGGGAAAAAAAAGCATTTTTAGTATGTACCCCACAGAAGTATCTGTGATTGTCTCTTGTTAAGGAAATGTTTAGCCTAAGATGTATGCCTTCTGGGTCTAACTTTCTGCTTATCTTACTGCAAAGTCACACTGAACAGATTTCTGAAAGGAAGCTGGAAGCTACTACTGATGCTTCTGAAATCTCTGTGTTTATGGACTGTGAGAGCTAAAGAGCCTGCTGTGTGCTCTGTAGATCATTGTCTTTAATTCCATATTGAATTTTTAAAATTTCTCGGTCATATTCCCCTAGGAAGTAGATGATTCTTGCACCACCACACAAACTATTCTGTTGAATTCAAAAGTGGTCTTTCCAAAGTTTTCCTCCTGGACTTTAATGCAGGACAAAATTGAGGCTTTTGATGTTACAAAGTCATGCTAAGCTTAACACTAACAAAATAAAGCTAGAGCCTCGCTGCTGTGTAGTGAACAGGAACACAGCTTCTGGCCATTTAAATCCCTCACTCATAAACCTATCCAAGGAACTTATTAAAAACCCCTTTCCCATTTATCCTAAAATATTTTCCCTTTCTTTTAGCTTTAGTAAGCTAAGGGTCTTACTAAGCTAAGCTAAGGTAAACAGTTCTTATGTTGCCTCTCAGGCTGAAACTTGAGGCACAGCCAGGCAGGAAATCTTGTTAGGTCTCTTAGCCTTCAGTTCAGTTCAGTTCAGTTCAGTTCAGTCGCTCAGTAGTGTCCGACTCTTTGCAACCCCATGAATCACAGCACAATAGGCCTCCTTGTCCATCACCAACTCCCGGAGTTCACTCAGACTCACGTCCATCAAGTCCGTGATGCCATCCAGCCATCTCATCCTCTGTTGTTCCCTTCTCCTCCTGCCCCCAGTCCCTCCCATCATCGAAGTCTTTTCCAATGAGTCAGCTCTTCGCATGAGGTAGCCAAAGTACTGGAGTTTCAGCTTTAGCATCATTCCTTCCAAAGAACACCCAGGGCTGATCTCCTTCAGAATGGACTGGTTGGATCTCCTTGCAGTCCAAGGGACTCTCAGGGGTCTTCTCCAACACCACAGTTCAAAAGCATCAATTCTTCGGTGCTCAGCTTTCTTCACGGTCCAACTCTCACATCCATACATGACCAGTGGAAAAACCATAGCCTTGACTAGACGGACCTTAGTCAGCAAAGTAATGTCTCTGCTTTTGAATATGCTATCTAGGTTGGTCATAACTTTTCTTCCAAGGAGTAAGCATCTTTTAATTTCATGGCTGTAATCACCATCTGCAGTGATTTTGCCCCATCTTTAGATTAGACAGATTGTATATCCCTCAACTTTTGCTGCCAAGGAATGAGAAGAGGAATCCTGTACTTGTTTTATGAAGGTGGAGGTCCCCGGAGAAATAGCCATGGGCTGTGGACAGAGTCAATATAAGCACAATCAGCTGCCAAGATTAAATGTCAGTGTCCATCTTAAACCTCACAATTGTAAAATCAAACCTCTCCTGTGATCAGTATCGACAGTCTGCTAAATTCATAGTTTGCTGTTCACACAGGGAAGTGCAAAGTCACACACAACAAAACCTTTCCACGTGCTAAGCCTATAAATTCTACTGCCTCTTTCATTTCTTAGTTTTCTCAGAAAATAAAACCAAATGTTGGGGGCTCTGAGAGATAGAAGAAAGACCACCTGTATTACCCTTTCAATTTCTGAACCAAGAGAGAAAAAAAAAAAAGTAGCATTATAGAGGACTAAAACATCACCTTTATTGCTGATCAAGTTTAGTTTGGAAGACAGAGCTTCATATGAGGTTGAAATGCATCTGGTACCTGAGACCAAAAATGGATAATCATGTAATCATGTACCTCCAGCGACAGTAGTGTTGGCTCATGCAAGGGGCCAGCCTTCTGGGGAGAATAAGAGGGAGAATTCTGTCTGCAGGCTGACTGGCTTCCTTATAGGAAAGGAAAACAGTGCCAAAACAAGCACAGATCACTCTTCTCAAATTCACCACCTATTTGTCACTCCTTCCCAAGCCCCAGGGATAGAGTGAACAGAAGATAAAATGGAAGAGTGTGATGCTATCATAAAATTCTTTTGGAAAAAGTATCAGCAGAGTTGGAGAAGCTTTCCTCCTGATACTGTTGCTATAAGTATATAGGCAGGACAGTGTTTTCAGAAAATATGGTACAAAACACTGGGTTATGTGGGCCATATCTGCCACTCTGCTGTCATCTTTGATGTATCTGATAATTTCATTAGTTAGTCATTCAGAGACAAAGTCCAAATAAACCTTATTTGTGTTGTGTGTGTGTGTGTGTGTGTGTGTGATAATGATGTTTTAAAAAATGAGACCCCAAACCAGTAGCTTTAAATCTACTGCATGTCAAGTACAGCATTGGCCATAAACTTGAAACAAGTGTTTTCTAGAAGACTGGAGAATATATGGATGAGAATGTTCAGGTCTTCAACTAAACTGTATTCCCTTGGGGACCTGCTGATTTGCATCTACTGAATTTTGAAATGAAGACTCGAGTTTGAAGCCCAATCCCATTAATTATTTTCTGTGTGATATTTAAGTTATCTAACCTCCCCAAGACTTATACAGTTTCCCAAATGTAAAAAGGCATTTACAATAATACCTATTTTACAGCTGTTTTGAGGATATCGTCTAAACCCAGCAAAATCCTTATAAGTAACATTTGTTTTCTTTCTCTGACATTATTAACCTTCAAGTACACATAGCTGCACGTGCCTGCTGCCCGCTGTTTGCAATCTCAGTTCATGCCCTATGTTAGAGAGAACAGTTAGTTCACTTACAATGTCCTAAAGACCACAGGCAAAAAGGGTAAAGTGAAGAGATCTGATCTTGTGGTTTTATAACCTATTTACAATTCACAAATATCTTTACTACCTACTCTATTAACCACCGAAATCCCTGTCTCACTAATTACCAATTGGACTGAATCTTAGGAATAAGTACCTTACGGATAGTTTGGTTCAATCAGCCTTTAAGTGAAACCCACAGGAAAATAGCAAATAGCTACAAAAGCATAATAATTTCTGTTTGTTCTGAAAAATCTGCCTTAGTGCCTCAGAGCACATATCTCAAAGAATCAAAAGCAGTTTCTATTGAAGACTGCACTGAGGGTGATCTAGTTAAAACAAATGTGAACATCTCAAACTAGTATAAAGATCATAAAGACAATTATCATAGAGATACTCCATAATGAATAACTTCAAAGGAATGTATACTATAATATATAAAAAATTTACCTATATTCCTATATCTTTACCCCCTATTATCTCTTGGAACTCTTTTTTGGTCCCACTTGTGTGATTAAATGAAAGAAACTTTTTTTAAAAAAAATAAGTAGCTTATCTTCTATTTGCACATTTTCACTCATTTTTCCTACCTCATTCTCTATTGTTACACCCAGTGGTTCGTCCTTTCTTTACTTCATGTTAAATTTTGCAGCAAGTGCTATATTTTAACTTCACATAATCACTGTCTGTTTGGTGGTCTCTAAGCATCCAAAGTTTTATCTTGTAATTGTCTCCAGTTCTGTGTAGTAAAGAGCAGGATTTGGGCCTCAGGCACAATCAGGGCTTATGCTTTCAACCTATGGAGCCGTCAATTTCCTCATCCTTACAATAGGGGCCCCCCATGAGATTTAACAAGATAATATAAAGTTCTTATCACTGTCTCTGGCACATGATCAGTGCTCAGTACATATTATCCTGTTTTACTTTGTTAAAAAAATTTATTTATAAAGTTTAAACTTATTATGTATAATGAGCTATGTTTTAGATGTTTCTGATAATTTTATTAGTCTGAGATTTTATTATTCTGAGACATAGTCCAAATAAATCCTTTGTCAAAATAGACTGTCAGAAAGTTTAGATTGAAATATTATCAAAATATCTTTGCTAGAAGAGACAATATATCATGATGATAAGGTAGAGACTTTAGTACTAGACTTCCAGGTCTGAATCCCCAATCTACTCTTGACTCTCTGTATCTGAGTGTCAGCCTCTCTATGTATCTGTTGCTTTGTCTGTAAAAAAAAAAAGTATTTATAATAAGAAATTTATAATTTTGTTGTGAGAATTCAACTTTTTAATGTACTAGGCACAGATAAGCCCTTGATAAGCATTTCAGATGATTTTGCTGGAAGGAATGATGTAAAGATTTATTATTATAAAATTGAAGACAATCTTTATATTTTCTAATTTAGAATTACATGTGAAGGTCAGCAAGTAGCACATTACTAAAACTTAAACACTATAAAATATATTTTATGGAAATTTCCACATTATCTTGGAGTTCAGAAGATTTTATGTATTAATGGTATCAACATTTGAAAGCTATCATTAAACTAATACTTATAACATCTGCAATGTATGCTTTAAATTGCACTCTCTTCTTAAGAGAGGACTGTATAAAGGTTAGGGGAAAATGTTCCAAGATTCTATTCTTCTACAAAACATTTTCTCTATTTAGAGATAAAATATCTATTCCACTCCTTAATGTTCCCTATTTAATATTCATTTTATGTGTATAACAATGCAAAAGTACTTTCATGATATGTCACTGATGTTTAGTATTTTATATTAGGATCAGACATTTAGGATGAGGGGAAAAACAAGATTACTAACTTGTTAGTAATTCCAACCATGCCAACATACACGCTCATTCACTCACACACACACTCTCACACAGTGTATTCTCTCATTTTGCATCTGTAGTTGACATGAGAGAGATTAAGAAGTAAAGTATAGAACAATATTGTCTAATAGAAATTAACCAGATCAATTCAGTCACTCAGTTGTGTCTGACTCTTTGCGACCCCATGAATTGCAGCAGGCTAGGCCTCCCTGTCTATTGCCATCTCCCTGAGTTCAATCAAACTCACATCCATCGAGTCACTGATGCCATCCAGCCATCTCTTCCTCTGTCATCCCCTTTTCCTCCTGCCCTCAATCCCTCCCAGCATCAGAGTCTTTTCCAATGAGTCAACTCTTCTCACAAGGTGGCCAAAGTACTGGAGTTTCAGCTTTAGCATCATTACTTCCAAAGAACACCCAGGGCTGATCTCCTTCAGAATGGACTGGTTGGAAGTCCTTGCAGTCCAAGGGACTCTCAGGAGTCTTCTCCAACACCACAGTTTAAAAGCATCAATTCTTTGGCGCACATCCTTCTTCACAGTCCAACTCTCACATCCATACATAACCAATGGAAAAATCATAGCCTTGACTAGACGGACCTTTGTTGGCAAAGTAATGTCTCTGCTTTTGAATATGCTATCTAGGTTGGTCATAACTTTTCTTCCAAGGAGTAAGCATCTTTTAATTTCATGGCTGCAGTCACCATCTGCAGTGATTTTGGAGCCCCCAAAAAATAAAGTCTGATACTGTTTCCATTGTTTCCCCACCTATTTCCCATAAGTGATGGAACCAGATGCCGTGATCTCCGTTTTCTGAATGTTGAGCTTTAAGCCAACTTTTTCACTCTCCACTTTCACTTTCATCAAGAGGTGTTTTTGTTCCTCTTCATTTTCTGCCATATATGTGAGCCCCAAATATAAATCATATTTTATTAAAAAAAATTCTACTAGGCATATTAAATAGGCAGGAAAAAACTTGTGAAATCATTTTAATATTCTGTTATAACACAATCAGTGCAAAATATTATCTCAAGATTATTCAGATTTAATAAATATTACAATATTTATCTAATTCAGTAAGTAATAAAAATATTAGAAATACCAAGGGAACATTTCATGCACAGATGGGCTCAATAAAGGATGGAAATGATATGGACCTAACAGAAGCAGAAGATATTAAGAAGAGATGGCAAGAATACACAGAAGAACTGTACAAAAAGGATCTTCATGACCCAGATAATCATGATGGTGAAATCACTCATCTAGAGCCAGACATCCTGGAATGTGAAGTCAAGTGGGCCTTAGAAAGCATCACTACGAACAAAGCTAGTGGAGGTGATGGAATTCCAGTAGAGCTATTTCAAATCCTGAAAGATGATGCTGTGAAAGTGCTGCACTCAATATGCCAGCAAATTTGGAAAACTCAGCAGTGGCCACAGGACTGGAAAAGGTCAGTTTTCATTCCAATCCCAAAGAAAGGCAATGCCAAAGAATGCNTGGAGGTGAAGGAATTCCAGTACAGCTATTTCAAATCCTGAAAGATGATGCTGTGAAAGTGCTGCACTCAATATGCCAGCAAATTTGGAAAACTCAGCAGTGGCCACAGGACTGGAAAAGGTCAGTTTTCATTCCAATCCCAAAGAAAGGCAACGCCAAAGAATGCTCTGCCGGGAGCCAGCACGAGGAGTCCCGCCCATGGCAAAGGTCACGAGGTTAAGGGGTCCAACAGGCAAAGGCGAGTCGGGCCTTAAGGGAGCCTCACTGAATTTTCTCAAGCATCTAGCCCCAAAACCAGAGTCTGCCTGCCTTACTGCATTATGCATTCCACCTATTCTTCTGACTACAGAGGGGCTATCCCTGACCATCTTTCTCTGGAAAAAGAATTAACTTAGAGCTCCAGCTAACAGTCTCCTGCATATAAAAAGAATGTCTCAGCTTAAACCCCTCTGATAGCTTTCTAATTTACCTGAACAGTCTGCCCGGATTTTTACAATTACGCATGTGAATTGTTTACGGCCCCCAACCGCAAGAGGCATGAAGCTTAAACCATCTTAAAGATATAGAGCCTTTTCTAAAAAGCTAAAAATTATATTGGTGATGGGTTTCACTGTTGAGTCAATGACTGCTGCCAGACCTCCAGTCTTCATCTTTTAGGCACCTAGAGGATATTAATCAATGTAATTGGGATATAGAAAAAGGAATATAGTAGTTTTGATGTTAGCAATACTACACTTTTGAGTTAATGAATTTTCTCTTTGTTATAAATCACTGTACTCCTCTTTCCTTGTTATAAATTGTTGTGTCCTTGCTATGTAAGAATGTAACTTTAGTGCTTTCTGAGAGTGGCACCAGATTTTGGAAAAGAACAACACTATTAAGGCAAATAAGTTTTCTGGTTGACAGACCCTTATCAGAAAAGGGCCGTTAAAATGCTAACAGGCCTTCTGGCCAGAAGATGTAAATCACCTAAGACTTGTGTATACTTGTGTATACAGCTAGGTACGCAGAGAGAAAGCCTGGTCCCGATAAGAGTCAGGGCTGCTGATGCTGCATAACTTTGTGTCATCCATTGATCTGTATGTACAATCAAAAGTATAAAAAGCTTTCCTGGACAATAAAGGATGGATCAGTCACTGAAAAGACTGGTTTCCCCCGTGTGGTCTTTTCTCCTTCTCTTCTTTTCTGGCTGAATTCCCATCTGGGGCATGGAGGCTCACCATGTATACTTACTTGCCCTGGCTTCTAAGGCCCACGCAAGAGGGAGCCCAAGGCGGGGCATCCTCCGCTATTCAAATGGGTGCTGGTGGCCTACGTAGATGGTGCAAACCTCTTGTCTCGAGGTTTTATTAGCTTTCCACATAAACCAAGTTATTCAGCCTCTTTTCTGCACTAATTTTCCTACTATATTATCCATTCCTAATCTTATATTTCTATTTAATTAATTCTTTTCTAAGACACCGACCCCGTCTCCCCTGGTAATGCTCAAACTACTGCACAATTGCACTCATCTCAATTCAGTTCAGTTCAGTTCAGTCACATGGCAACCCACTCCAGTGTTCTTGCCTGGAGAATCCCATGGACAGAGGAGCCTGGCAGGCTACAGTCCATGGGGTCATAAGGAGTCGGAGACGACTTAGCGACTAAGTAAGTAAGTGAAAGTCACTCAGTCGTGTCCGACTCTTGGCGACCCCATGGGCTAGTCCGTGGAATTCTCCAGAACACTGGAGTGGGCAGCCTTTCCCTTTCCCATGGGATCTTCACAATCCAGGGATCAAATCCAGGTCTCCTGCATCACAGGCAGACTCTTTACCAGCTGAGCCACAAGCACACACATATATGCACACACCACACACACACACACACACATAAAGCTGTATGTTTCCCTGTCCCCCTGGGAGCCCAGAGGGACGGCTGTGTCTGTCCGCGGGCAGATCTGTTGGACCCGGCACCGCGGTCACTCCTGGGCCATCCGTGTCTTCACAGGTCCCTCGCCATCGGAACCAAGGCCGGTTACAAGCTGTTCTCCCTGAGCTCCGTGGAACAGCTGGACCACGTCCACGGAAGCAGTAAGTGTGTGTGTGGCTCTCGGAGCATCGCGCCCTCATGCGGGACTCCCAGCCTGGCTCCTGAGCTCTCTGTTCCCCTCCCAACCCCATGAGCTGTCACACCTACAGTCAGTATTTTTTCAGGTCTAAACATAAATCATTGTTTCCACTTGCTTAGAAAAAAACCCACCATAAAGTACCAGTGAGCATCAATTCAGGTCAGTTCAGTCGCTTAGTCATGTCTGACTCTTTAGCTTAGGTAACATTTTTCTTTTTACATTAGGAAAGCCTTTGAAACGGTGTTGTCGACACTTTTTTGAATACTTATAAGCATGGTCATCAGTTCTTACAATTGTCAAAGCAAAAGATGACTGAAGGATTTTTTTTTTTTTACTGAACTGAACTGAACTGAACTGAAATATATTACACTAATTAATTTTTAATTTATTAAATCAAATATTTAGTAAACAAAAATACTAATATATTATTTGTTTTTTACTAAGTCTTCACCCAAGGTGTAATTTATATTCAGAGCCCATTTCCATTTTAATTAGCTGCACTGCTGGTGCTCAGTAATCACCTGTAGCTGCTGCTGCTGCTGCTGCTAAGTCACTTCAGTTGTGTCTGACTCTGTGTGACCCTATAGACAGCAGCCCAGCAGGCTCCCCCACCCTTGGGTTTCTCCAGGCAAGAACACTGGAGTGGGTTGCCATTTCCTTCTGCAATGCCTGAAAGTGAAAAGTGAAAGTGAACTCACTCAGTCATGTGCGACTCTTAGCAACCCCATGGACTGCAGCCTACCAGGCTCCTCCATCCATGGGATTTTTCAGGCAAGAGTACTGGAGTGGGGTGCCATTGCCTTCTCCGCACCTGTAGCTAGTGGCTGCTAAATTGGACACCAAGGATTAAAAAGAAAAAAAAAAAAAAACAGCTTCTCTGAAGAGAGAGATAGATGAAAATGCCCCCAGTGATCATAGCCTAGTCTTCTTCAATCCCTTCTCCCTCTGTGGCTCAGAAGAAAAATTCCATTGAGATTTTCAAGTTGTTCTCCTAAATCTCATATTGTCTGTGAAAATCTCTAGTTTTAAAACTGGAAGAAAAAAATATATATCTGGAGAAAGGCCAAATCTGATATATTTTAAAAAGGTGCAACATCTAACAGGATTTTACAGAACATACACAAGACATATCAGGTAACTTTCAGAAAAGCTTAAAGACAGAAAAGGATAAGTTTTCAAAAATATGTGAGTACTTTTCAACACTAACGCTTTCCAACAGAATTCCAGACTATGTTTTAAAATTGGAATCCATATATCCTTTGGCCTTTCAGTGTCACTATTAGTGTTTCATAAATCTCAATATCTCAAACTATAGTATTAAATGCTATGATTATTTGCAAATCTGAAATGTAGCTTTCAATCCAGGGAATCAACTACAACCAGCTTTACTGCAAACAGTGTAAAGAAAACCACTTTTCATGTGGTTCATTGTCAGTTTTGAGACAAGGGCAGCTTAGAGTCTTGATAGGTATGCTGACCTCTCCAGAAAAAGAAAATTTGCTTGATAACTGTTTATGTCCTGAGATACTCCTTTTATTCCCTTTTATACTGAGGCTTCTGCCTAGAATATTTCTTAGTTATGTGATCTTGGGAGGATAGAAACTTCAAACACTGCATTTAACTGTTATCCTTAAAGCAAGGACCAAGGCAGACCAATAGAATTCTCAGACCATTCATCTTAAGCTCACAGTTCACCTACAAAGCAAAATGTATAACAAGCCTTTAAGTCTGCACTATGGAAGTTAGACAGAAAGAACTGTCTCCTCCACATAAACCTGGGAAACTCATTATCCTCTTAAAATCATATAATACTTAAATGTTTATGTCTCACCAAATATATGGAGAGAGTCCAGGTCTTTCTTTTAAATTCTGCAGCCCAGTAACCCACTGATTCTTTGGGCATATTTCTCCCAGATGTCTTAATACTAGGGTGTCTAATCATTTCAGTTTCCCAGGGACAGTTGGTAACTCTGGACAGTATTAACCTAATTCCTAAGTCTTTCACTTCAGTTCAGTTCTGTTCAGTTGAGTCATTCAGTCGTGTCCGACTCTTTGCAACCCCATGAATCATAGCACGCCAGGCCTCCCTGTCAATCACCAACTAACGGAATCAACCCAAATCCATGTCCATTGAGTCGGTGATGCCATCCAACCGTCTCATCCTCTGTCGTCCCATTCTTCTCCTGCCCTCAATCTTTTCCAGCTTCAGGGACTATTCCAAAGAGTCAGCTCTTCACATCAGGTGGCCAAAGTATTAGAGCTTCAGCTTCAACATCAGTCCTTCCAATGAACACCCAGGACTGATCTCCTTTAGGATGGACTGGTTGGATGTCCTTGCAGTCCAAGGGACTCAATAGTCTTCTTGAACACCACAGTTCAAAAGCATCAGTTCTTCAGCACTTAGCTTTCTTTATAGTCCAACTCTCACATCCATACATGACCACAGGAAAAACCATAGCCTTGACTAGACGGAACTTTCTTGGCAAAGTAATGTCTCTGCTTTTGAATATGCTGTCTAGGTCGGTCATAACTTTCCTTCCAAGGAATAAGCGTCTTTTAATTTCATAGCTGAAATCACCATCTGCAGTAATTTTGAAGCCCAGAAAAATGAAGTCACTCACTATATCTACTGTTTCCCCATTTACCATGAAGTGATGGGACCAGATGCCATGATCTTTGTTTTCTAAACGTTGAGCTTTAAGCCAACTTTTTCGCTCTCCTCTTTCAATTTCACCAAGAGTAGTTCTTCTTCACTTTCTGCCATAAGGGTAGTGTCATCTGCATATCTGAGGTTATTGATATTTCTCCCGGAAATCTTGATTCCAGCTTGTGCTTCCCCCAGCCCAGCATTTCTCATGATGTATTCTGCATATAAGTTAAATAAGCAGGGTGACAATATACAGCCTTGATGTACTCCTTTTTGGAACCAGTCTGTTGTTCCATGTCCAGTTCTAACTGTTGCTTCCTGACCTGCATACAGCTTTACTTTTCCAGTCCTGTGGCCACTGCTGAGTTTTCCAAATTTGCTGGCATATTGAGTGCAGCACTTTCACAGCATCATCTTTCAGGATTTGAAATAGCTCTACTAGAATTCCATCACCTCCACTAGCTTTGTTTGTAGTGATGCTTCCTAAGGCCCACTTGACTTTGCATTCCAGGTTGTCTGGCTCTAGGTGCGTGATCACACCATCATGGCTATCTGGGTCATGAAGATCTTTTTTGTATAGTTCTTCTGTGTATTCTTGTCATGTCTTCTTAATACCTTCTGCTTCTTTTAGGTCCTAAGTCTTTGGATGTCACCAAATCCACCCAATCACACATGCTATGAAAGTCACCCTTTATTTGGCTCTTCCACTTGTATTTATTCTTTCATTTAGTCATGTTATATTTATTGACTATCAACAGTTTTATTCATTAAAAAACTGATTAAAAAAACTGTTTTATGGATTATAGATTTCATTACATAAAGATAGAAAACAAGAAAGTTTAAATAATAAATAAAATCTCATAAATAGTGATATAGAACAAAACAATGTGGGGAAGAGGGAGGTGGGGAGAGCAATATGTAAGTGCAGAAACTTCCTATAGTACTTGCAGTACCAGGGTATCCAATATTTTCCATTGTTACTACTGCTAAGTCGCTTCAGTCGTGTCTGATTCTGTGCGACCCCATAGATGGAAGCCCACCACGCTCCCCCCATCCCTGGGATTCTCCAGGCAAGAACACTGGAGTGGGTTGCCATTTCCCAGGGCATCCAATATTTTCCATTAGGTTTCACTAATCCATGGGAAGCTAATCCTCTTCCTAGATTCAAGGGAATACTTACTTGTTTTGATAAGTCATGATAATCCCAACCACTTGCCAATACTAATGGATATAAAACTAAATCCAATTAACTCATAAAATTCCCCTAGCAACTATAATGCATTCTGGTTTGGACAGTCCAATCAGTCTGAAGGATTTACATTGCAATACTTTGTATAAAGTATTTTTCTGTTCTTATTAGACTTCAACATAGAAACATATTTTCAGCTGCTATTAGTAGCCATCTGGTCAGTTGAAGAAAGAAAGTACCAAAACACACACACACACACACACACATATACATGCTAAGAAAACATGCAACACATTATGAAAACAGATTAAAGAAGAGAACCAGAAACTAATTCACAGTAAAAAAGGCAGTGACTATATATTTGTTAACATTCTTTTGAGTGAGATAAGTTACGGCTTTATTGTCAAAGCCAGTTGTCTTTGGGATTTTTGTTATACGTTACGTAAGTGGTACAGACTCTCCCCTCTAAATAACTATTAATGTATGTTTTCTTCTCCATGGTATGTATTCCTTTGTTCTTTACCTGGATTACTACCACAGCCAGCACATTTGAGATTTTTTTCCTCAAAACATCTCTGCTTAAGATAGCTGCTTCTCTCCTCTGTTTCTGTAATACCACAGTACAGAACTAATCTGTTCAGAACTAAGTACAGGACTAATTGCAATTGTGTTTGTATCAATTTTATTACATCTAAATTGAAGGAAAGTGATTAAATTGTGATTAAAAACCCTCCTATCTTTAATATTTTTGTTCATTTAAACAGTCATATTTTAAACTCTAAAACTTGATAGGTTATACCTCCCACAATAGTCGTAGGCTGTAAATTTTAACTATACTATTGTACACCAAGGAAAGATATTTAATCTTGCCTCACAGTTGCCACTTATCTATTTTGACAACCAAATATAAAACCTAATTTTTCTACTGAATGTGACAGTTTTCTGTCTACTGTGAACACAGATTTGAAATTATTTTCTTGTGATACAGATTTGAAAAGTAAGCTAAAACACTTTTATTTCCTTTAAGGAAACAAATAGGTAATTTTGAAGTTTTTAATAATGTATATTTAAAAATAGAGGTTTTTTTCTTTCCCCAAAAGGTAAAGTTTTAAGTCTCCTTCAAAATACTCCGTACAAGCTTTTTCAAGTACCAACATTTCTTCTAAGTCACATACATTCGTAAAGAAAATCTATTGCACATTACAGTTTTTATAACTGTAAAGGATACTCCAAAAATGTTTTCCCCTTTTATACGATTTTGACATGCTGTGACTCATATCTGAACCAATTATTTTTCTTTCCCCATCTAGAGTTTATCTCTGAAATTCTGCAGTGTTCTCAAGTTCACATTGAAACTTGAATGGAAATCAACCTGAAAATGAGAAAACATGCAAATGAATTTCTTCCTGAAACATGCCCTATAAAAATCAGGTTCTACAGTTGCATAGCAATAAAAATTAAAATGGGGGAGGAGAAGAAGGCCAGGTAATTTGTGAATGAAGTGATAATAATCCAGGTGGACAGACAGAAAATACAATCCAGTTCTCATACCATTCTAAATTGAGTTTCAGTTGGAACTTCAGGATCTGTTTCTCTACCTACAGAAACATATTTGCAGAAAGGTGGTGATTCCTTTGCTGTATGTGTTTTTTTCTGCTTACCTCAAGGAAGCTGCACTTCAACCACAGGCCAACTTCTGCATTTATGAAGACAAATGAGAATTCCACAGGAAACAGAGGAGACTAGAATCCCCCAAAGAATGTCAGGAACATCATGTTCACGCCTGATAAGTGGCTCTTGAGTGAATTAAAAGCACTAAGACTATTGAAATGATTTAGGTAACAATGAGGGTAGATAATATTTACAGTTATATTTCATATTACATACATCTCTCAATTTTTATGTCTAAATGATGACCAGCAGTAGTAACGGGGAAATAAAATCAGAGGCATGGAATGCTTCATCTCTAGGAAAAATAGCTTTAAGTTTAATTCATAATTCTATTATATTTTATTACATAATTAACATATGTAGACTTATTAAAAGAGATTCCAATGTAACATGGTTAGCAATCATAAAGAACAGAAATGTCTTCACAAAAAATTCATCTCCCATCCCAATATTCCCTAATCCCAATTACATTTTCCTGAATCAATTTCTTTTTAAAAATTATTTCTTTTTCTGTTTTCTAATGGCTTAAGCTTTATTTCCTGCTTTATCCATTTCAATAATATATAATTCCTTCCTCATAAGAACTGAAAGTAAGACATTCATCTTACTTAAAAAAATCTAAGTGAAGTGTCTCTACCTTTACAACTGTTCCATGGTTATACCAGGGATGTGCAGGTAAAATTTTAACAATGTTTTCACTGAGGAGAAAAGAAAGCCCCTATTTATAACCTTTGCTGATTTCCATGGTGGGACTATTCTTCCACCATGGTTAATTTCAAGTTATCAGAGAATTGACTTGAAAAAATCCTGAAAATTTAGCAATTAGCTCTAGCAATCCAGCACAGGCCAGCTATATTACATCACTATACAATAAATCTATTTACATTATCAATTACCTTTTTAATACTCAACAATACATTTCTATTTACTGATGAAAGATCTTTATTATCTTGACTCAGTCCTTTCATCCTCCCTTCTACCTTGAACTTTGATGATCAATTTCTTTAAAGATAATATGTACATCTAAATAGGAAATCATGAAGTCTCCTGTTTCAATCCTTAAAGCTGAAAATCTATGAACAACAGTATATGAGTAAAATCGTGTAGCTATTGATTGCTATAAGCTAGATAATGTGTTAGTATTCCAATATCCTGACACTGGGATACTCTAAGGGGCATGTTCTTAGCATCAGGATCACTGCAAGTCTCATTTGTAACATGCCACCAATTGCTTGAAATGATGAAACACCTTAATTTTCTCCATATATAGAACATGATTTTCCTAAGTAGGTCTTTTGCTTTTGGTTTTGTGTTGGATTTAATTTTTCCTTTTAATTTTTTATATGTTGTGTATCTATGGGTAAAAGTATAGCATGTGTTTATGATAGATATTTTCACATTATTGACCTTTATCAGACTATTTTGTAACCACTTTTTTATTGCAGAAGCCTCCTCTCAGGACACTGTTTCCTCCTGTTCTCAACCTATGGCTTTTCTCTCTTTTGTACAATCACATCCAAATCCATCTATATTATACTGCAACTGAGCATCTGACAGTGGCTGGAGAAGACTCACAATTACTCTGACTGTTCACCTTTCAGAGTCATGACCACAAATTTTATATAAGGCTTCAGAGATCAGCAGGCCTACTATGTTGTCCTAAAGTCAGCCACCCCCTCAATCTTCAACACTGCTACTTCTTATGTCTTTGCAAATGTTGCTACCTCATTTATAGGAGCAACAGAATAGAAATCAAGGCCCAAACATTACAAAATACAAAATCCTACGAGGAAATGAGTTTAAATGAAAATAACATACCCCTTTCCTAGATATAGTAGGAAAATTCTTAAAAACAAAAAAAGCAAAGTAAATCACCAGCAAATACAAAAGATAATACAGCACAAATACATTGGATTTAGTTTAGATAATCAAGGGCATTTATTACTTAAAAAATCAAAGCATTTCAACACAGAGAAAGAATGGAAAGAATCCTGGGAAAATATGATCTTAATGAATGCAAACAAGCCATTTGATAATAAACTATGAAATTTTATTAAAAAAAAAAAAAAACACCTCTTAATGAAATAAAGAGTGTCTAGAGAGAGAATTTAAAAAATCAGAAATCAGCTAACATCTCGATAGGTGATGAAGTGGTGAAATATTGAAGTTTCCTCTGAAATGAAAAATGAAATGAAGATGATCTTTATCTCTCCTTCTGTTCAATATTCTTTTGAGGATCCCTTTGAGCATAAGATAAGGATGGAAAGGTATAAGGATTGTAAAGAAAGAAAAAACTAATAAAATTAGTTATAAATGTCAAACATGCAAAATTGTTAGCAAGAGAAATTTGATAAATGGAAGGATGTACCATACTTATAAATTGAAGTCTCAAAACTGTAAAGATAATAATATTTTAAGTGACATATAGATTTTTAAAACCAGTAAAAATTCTTGTAGTTTTGTATAAATGTGTGTACAGATATCTGCAAATTTATAGACTTATTCTAAAGGCCAGGAAAATCTTTGAGAAAATAGAGAAATTTAAGGAACATAGCAGTATAATATAGACTCTATAGGTAAGTGTTCTAATTGCACATAATAGAGTCAGAAAGAAACTAACGTGTGTGAACACTTGTTACAAAAATGGCACTAGAGAACAATAGGAGAATAAAGTCTTGTAAATAAACAGCTTTGGGTCATTTACATAGCTATATAATCTTTTAAGCTATATATGAAATCAATTCTAGATGAGACTATAAAAAGTAAAACAAGCTTCTAAAAGAAAACATAATATTTTTGAGACTCTGAGCTAAGGCAAGATTTCTTAAATATTACACACAAAAAAAGCACTAACAATTAAGAAAATGATTGATAAATTGGGTTGTTCATCAAAATAAGCTATTAAATAATGAAAATGTAAATCACAGAATGAAATAAACCATTGTCAATTCACACAATCAACAGAGGAGTTATATACAAGATATATGTTATATATAAATCAGTAAAAAGACAGGTGACACAAATACACTGAAAAAAAAAAAAGGTAGGAATATTGAACTGACAATTTACAAGGGAAGATTTCTAAATTGCCAATAACCATATGACAAGGGGCTCAATCTCATCAGTAATCAGAAAATGTTAATTGAAACCACAAATATCTTCTATTTCATACTCCATTAAGTTTTTCCACAAAATGAAGCTTAGAATGAAAGTTAAGCTGTTACTGAAAATTAAATGTCTTCCACAGTTTAGTTTGGAAACTCATTTTATGTACATTAATATTTCTTTAATATTTTAGTACCCTCCATTTTCTCTTTTTTTTTTCAAAGCTGCCATGGAAAAAGTATTATTCTTGTTTGAACAGGTCCCCTCTGACTTTCCCTATATCCTCAGATGTTTTATGTTCAATTCTTTCATGTTCTTTATAAAGTTTGTTCAATTTATTTTTGGATTTCATAATTTTATGGCTGTGGTATCTTCTTAAATCTATGTACATTGCTTTATTTTATAATTTCTTTTACTTTTCCCTCTATTTTCTTAATTCTCTCTTTTTCTTGAAATGTCAAATTGTCTGTGGGTTTATCATGATCGGTTTATCATGATCTTTC
Source organism: Cephalophus harveyi (assembly GCA_006410635.1). Lineage (NCBI taxonomy): Eukaryota > Metazoa > Chordata > Mammalia > Artiodactyla > Bovidae > Cephalophus > Cephalophus harveyi. The sequence continues at coordinate 229,008 of SJYT01029492.1, forward strand.
TTTCAAAATGCCTGTTTTCATCATACCCTAGTTTCTGGGAAAAACAGACCATGAGATAGACTTTGATGTACAAAGTAGACATTAAAAAGTGCTTTGGGGATCAGCACTAGCAGAAGAGAGAAAAGAAAGCAAGGTTGCACAGAGGGAAAAGCTGATCTGTAGTCAGGTTTAAAAGACAGTCTCCACTGCCCAAGGAACAGCTCTGGAACTGAATGCTCATTTAGAATATCCCCAAATATTCTGCAACTTTACTATATTCATTGATTTGGGAGAATGGCATTGAAACATGTGTAATATCATATAAGAAACGAATCACCAGTCTAGGTTCAATGCAGATACAGGATGCTTGGGGCTAGTGCACTGGGATGACCCAGAGGGATGGTATGGGGATGGAGGTGGGAGGGGGGTTCAGGATTGGGAACACGTGTACACCCGTGGCAGATTCATGTTGATGTATGGCAAAACCAATACAATATTGTAAAGTAATTAGCCTCCAATAAAAAAATAATAAAATAAAATATAGTTTAGGAAAATAGAATATCCCCAGATAGGTGGAGATAGTCAGACATAGAGACAATCACGTCTGTCAGTTATGGGATAAGGACCACTCCAGAAAAGGATGTGACCCTGGGTGAGACACTCTGCAACTGGGACAATCACGGGAGAGGCTGGCAGCTAAAGTCCAGTGACCACAAACCTCCCAGCATCTGAGACCAGAGATCCTTCCTTGAAGGAGAAGTATCTAGGAATTTCTTCACAGTGTCCTCCACATCTCCTGGTCTAGTGATCCTTTGTTTTACTCTTATTAAAACCAAATCCTTTATTCTACAATAGGTATCATCAAACTACAAACCAAAGCCAAATCTGGCCTGGTCCACTGTCTGTTTCTTTAATAAAGATATATTCAGACAAAAACCACACTCTTTTATTTTTGTATTTCCTATGGCTTCTTTTTGGCCATCAACAGAGTTGAGTAATTGCAACAGAGACTTTATGGCCCACAAAGCCAAAAATATTATCTATGTGACTCTTTACAAAAAAAGCCTGCTGAACTCTGATCTAAAAAGCTACTATGCTTCCTCCGTGATTATACAAATAGGGCTAATCTCCTTCAGACATCTTCCCTAAATTTATAATAATATCAGCAACTAATTTAATCGAGCACTTAACAAGAACTTTTTGAACTTAAAATGTATTATTACTTTTATAAGCCCCATTGAACTACAGACACTCTGGCCTCAGAATCTAGGCCTTAGCTACTCAAAGGTCTGTCTATATGAGCAGATTTAATTAAAGTATAACTCAGTATTGCTGAGCAGAAGTGTTCATAAAACTTTGGGCTCCCACATAACAAAATTTACCTTTTTTATAAAAGTGCCCTTGATTTTTAGGTCTTGAAATAAATGCCTGGCTACTTTTGGTCTGTGCCTGTATGGCATATGATGAGCATTATTGAGCTGGAAAACAGCTGAAGTTGTCCTGTATCTTCTATCTCCAGCCTCTCTTTTTACTCTGAATCCAGTTCCTATCTTCTGGAATCTTCCAGAGGATTCTCACACTTGCTTCCTTCATCCCATTTCAGTACTTGTCACACTTGTCACACATTTCCATTAGCCTTCTCCTTCCAGAAAATCACTGTCCTCTGATAACCCTCCTACACAGTACTGGTAAGAGTTTCATCTGCTGGTTCCTTTTCAGTGTGGTACAATTAACTAAATGCTTAATCTAGCATTTAGATTTGAAACCACAATACTCATTTTTGAAAATAAAATATAATTGATTTGCAACATTATGTTAGCTTCAGGTATACAACAGTGATTAAATATTTTTATAGATTATACTCAATTTAAAGTTATTAAGAAATATGGAAATAAAAGCAAAAATAAACAAATGGGACCTAACTAAACTTAAAAGCTTTTGCACAATGAAGGAAACTATAAGCAAGGTGAAAAGACAGCCTTCAGAATGGGAGAAAATAATAGCAAATGAAGCAACTGACAAACAATTAATCTCAAAAATAAACAAGCAGCTCCTGCAGCTCAATTCCAGAAAAATAAACGACCGAATCAAAAAATGGGCCAAAGAACTAAAGACATTTCTCCAAAGAAGACATACAGATGGCTAACAAACACATGAAAAGATGCTTAACATCACTCATTATCAGAGAAATGCAAATCAAAACAACAATAAGATACCATTTAATGCCAGTCAGAATGGCTGCTATCCAAAAGTCTACAAATAATAAATGCTGGAGAGGGTGTGGAGATAAAGGAACCTTCTTACACTGTTGGTGAGAATGCAAACTAGTACAGACACTATGGAGAACAGTGTGGAGATTCCTTAAAAAACTGGAAATAGAACTGCCATACAACTCAGCAATCCCACTGCTGGGCATACACACCAAGGAAACCAGAATTGAGAGAGACACATGTACCCCAGTGTTCATTGCAGCACTGTTTATAATAGCCAGGACATGGAAGCAACCTAGATGTCCATCAGCAGATGAATGGATAAGAAAGCTGTGGTACATATACACAATGGAGTATTACTCAGCCATTAAAAAGAATACATTTGAATCAGTTCTAATGAGGTGGATGAAACTGGAACCTATTATACAGAGTGAAGTAAGGCAGAAATAAAAACACCAATACAGTATATTAATACATATACATGGAATTTAGAAAGATGGTAATGATGACCCTATATGTGAGACAGCAAGAGACACAGATGTAAAGAACAGACTTTGGACTCTGTGGGAGTGGGAGAGGGTGGGATGATTTGAGAGAATAGCATTGAAACATATATATTATCATATGTGAAATAGGTCACCAGTCCAGGTTTGATGCATGAGACAGGGTGCTCAGGGATGGTGCGCTGGGATGACCCAGAGGGATAGGGTAGGGAGGGAGGTGGGAGAGGGGTTCAGGATGGGGAACATATGTACACCCATGGCTGATTCATGTCAATGTATGGCAAAAACTACCACAATATTGTAAACTAATTAGCCTCCAATTAAAATTTAAAAATAAAATTATTAAGAAATAATTGCTATAATCCCTGTGCTATACAATATTTCGGAGAAGGCAATGGCACCCTACTCCAGTACTCTTGCCTGGAAAATCCCATGGATGGAGGACCCTGGTAGGCTGCAGTCCATGGGGTCACTAAGAGTTGGACATGACTGAGCGACTTCACTTTCACTTTTCACTTTCATGCATTGGAAAAGTAAATGGCAACCCACTCCAGTATTCTTGCCTGGAGAATCCCAGGGACGGGGGAGCCTGGTGGGCTGCCGTCTATGGGGTCACACAAACACAACTGAAGTGACATAGCAGCAGCAGCATACAATATTTATCTTTGTATCGTACCTATTTTATACATAGTACTTTGTAGCTCTTAATCTCCTTTTTATCCTGCCCTTTCCCTCTTACCACTTCCCATTGGTAACTATTAGTTTGTTCTCTGTATCTGTGACTCTGTTTCAGTTTTGTTACATTTATCCATTTGTTTCATTTTTTGACTCTGCATTTAAGTGATCACATAGAGTACTTGTCTTTCTCTGTCTGATTTATTTCACTAAACATAATACCCTCCAGGTCCATTCACTTTGTTACAAATGGCAAAATGTCACTCTTTTATGGTTGAGTAATATTCCATTGTATATACAATGTATGTATATAACATATCTTTTTCCGTTTGCCTGTTAATGGGCACCTTATTTAATTCTGTCTTGGCTATTGTAAATAATGCTGCCATGAACATTGGGTTGCATGTATCTTTTTGAATTAGTGTTTTTATTTTCTTTGGATATGTACCCAGGAAAAGAAGCTTACCTGCTAGCTCAGTTGGTAAAGAATCCTCCTGCAATGCAGGAGACCCCAATAAAATTCCTGGATTAGGAAGATCTGCTGGAGAAGGGATAGGCTACCCACTCCAGTATTCTGGGGCTTCCCTTGTTTCTCAGCTGGTAAAAAAAATCCACCTGCAATGCAGGAAACCTGGGTTTGATCCCTGGATTGCAAAGGTCCCCTGGAGAAGGGAATGGCTACCCACTCCAGTATTCTGGCCTGGAGAATTCCATGGACTGTATAGTCCACGAGGTTGCAAAAAGTCGGACACAACTGAGTGACTTTTAGTTTAATATCTACATACTATTTCATGTCATATGAAAATAGAGGCAATCTTATTTCTTCCCTTCTAATTTGGATGACTTGTATTTCTTTTTCTTGTCTCATTACTATAGTTAAAACTGCCATTACTATCTTAAATAGAAAGTAGACATCATTGTCTTGTTCCTGATTATAAAGGAAAATCTCTTAACATTTCACTATTGAGCATGATGTTAGCTGCGGGTGTGTCATATATGACCTTTATTATGTTTTGATATATTCCCTGTATAACAACTTTCATCACAATTATTATCGTGAATGAATGTTGGACATTTTCAAGTGATTTTTCTGTGTTTATTAAAATGACCCTGTGATTTTTCTCTGTCCTTTTGTTAATGTATTACATTGATTGATTTGCAGATGTTGAACCATCCTTGCATCCCTGGGATAAATCCCACTTGATTGTGATTAAAAAAAAAATCATGTAATATATTGTTAAATATGATTTGCTAATAATTTTTAAAGATTTTTACATCTATATTAATCAGATTTATTGGCCTGTTATTTTTCCTTTTTGTATCATATTTATCTAGTTTTGATATCAGGGGTAATGGCATCCTCATAGAATGAATTTGAGAGTATTACTTCCTATTTTATTTTTTTTAATAGTTTGCAAAGGATAGATATTATCTCTTTTTTTATGCTTGGTAGAATTCCCATCTGAAGCCATCAAGTCATAAACTTTTTTTGATGTGAGTTTTTATTTTTTTTTAATAACTGATGCAATTTCAGTAATTGTATCCATCTGTTCAGTTTACCTACTTGTTCCTGATTCAGTCTTAAAAGGTTACATATTTCTAGGAATTTATCCATTTCTTCTGGGTTATCCAATTTGTTGGCATATTACTGTTCATGGTATCATGGTATTTTAGTATGATATATATATATATATGTATATATGTATATATCTGTGATACTGGTTATAAGTTCTCCTCTTTCATTTTTTATTTTGTTTATTTGGATCCTCTTTCTTTTTATCTCAATGAGCCTGACTAAAGACTTATCAATTTTGTATATCTTTAAAAAACTGGCTCTCGATTTTGTTGCAATTTTCTTTTTTTCTTTTCTGTATTTTATTTATTTCTGATTTTTGTTATTTCCTTCCTTCTGCTGACCTTTGGCTTTGTTTGTTTTTTCTTCTTTTTCTAACTCCAGATGGTAGACTAGGCTGTCTATTTGGTATTTTTCTTCTTTCTTGAGGACAGTCTATATTGCTATAAACTCTGAACTTCCATCTTGTAACTTCTTTTACTGCATCAGTGCCATGTGGAGCCTGTTCAGTTCAGTTCAGTTTAGTCGCTCAGTCGTGTCCGACTCTTTGCGACCCCATGAATCGCAGCATGCCAGGCCTCCCTGTCCATCACCATCTCCCAGAGTTCACTCAGACTCGCGTCCATCGAGTAAGTGATGCCATCCAGCCATCTCATCTTCGGTCGTCCTCTTCCCCTCCTGCCCCCAATCCCTCCCAGCATCAGAGTCTTTTCCAATGAGTCAACTCTTTGCATGAGGTGGCCAAAGTACTGGAGTTTCAGCTTTAGCATCATTCCTTTCAAAGAAATCCCAGGGCTGATCTCCTTCAGAATGGACTGGTTGGATCTCCTTGCAGTCCAAGGGACTCTCAAGAGTCTTCTCCAACACCACAGTTCAAAAGCATCAATTCTTAGGCAAAAGAAAAATTTCAGTAATATTGATCCTATCCTTATTTGAAATTTAGATATTTTATTTATTATGGATATTGTTATATTGATATATTTTATAAATATTCAGTTCAGTTCAGTTCAGTCGCTCAGTCGTGTCCGACTCTTTGCGACCCCATGAATCGCAGCACGCCAGGCCTCCCTGTTCATCACCATCTCTCGGAGTTCACTCAGACTCACATCCATTGAGTCAGTGATGCCATCCAGCCATCTCAATATTTTATCATTATTATTGTGTATTTTGGTATCTCTTTAAATATTATGCCCAAGTTAAGCACCTCACTTGCCTCAACCTTGCTCTAATCTTGCTTGACATAATTCTCAACTCTTGATTGTATGATATCCTCATTCAGGGATAATGAAAGTCATATAACTGTAAATAATTACATTAGAAGATACCATAGAAATGGGCTTCCCTTGTGGCTCAGCTGGTAAAGAATCCACCTGCAATGCAGGAGAACTGGGTTCAGTCCCTGGTTGGGAAGATCCCCTGGAGAAAGGAAAGGCTAACCACTCCAGTATTCTGGCCTGGAGAATTCCATGGACCGTAAAGTCCATGGGGTTGCAAAGAGTCGGACACACTGAGCATCTTTCACTTTCATCATAGAAACACCTGTAGCCAAAATTTGCGTGCCAAACTTTTTATATTAGCTAACATAACACATTTAGGCATTTATTATTATAGATTAAAATACTTCTCTTTCCAAGAGCCTTGAGTTAAAGTGCAAAGCTACCACCCAAAGTATAGTGGTAAATAATTCATTATACCATAAGTATTTATAAGAGCTAATATGAATCAGAAAAGAAGAAATCCTCTTAAGCAGAAAAGGAGAGTCAATCTTATAGATGTAGTGCTAGATGCCAAAAATGAATATGAGATCAATCATTGACTCTAGACAGGGCAAAATGAAAGCTTTGAAAATGAAGTTTGTGAATAATAAAGTCAAGCTTCTACTTATGCCTGCACTAAATTTTCTTGCTCTAATTACCTCAAAAGCATAAACTGTAATACACACACACACACACACACACAAAGGTCTCAGTGAATGTATACTGCTAAAGTAAATGAAACACTTAAAGGGATTTTTGCATTTTATTTACATTTTGAACAACTTTCTGAATACATTCCAAAAATTATATAAAATGGAATGCTATTGCATTAATGAAATCAATGGCAATAGTCATAATAAATATTGAATAATGAGAACTGCCAAAATGATAGGCATCTTTATTTGTGATAAATATTGGCACGATGGAAGCAGTACATTTACAAGGGGAACTATCCAATTGCAAAATATTGCATGCATAAATATTCAAAATAAAATTATCATTTTCCAGGAATTAAAACATTTCAAAATTATAATGTGCACAGCTCTGAACTGATTCTATAAATAGATTCCAGAAAATCATTTATCAGATGATTATATTTGTGTTGCTACTCAAGTCACCTGAGTACTTTCAAGATTGGAGTCATGTTTGTTCAAAATTCAGTTGATAATAATAAAAAGACCTACATTTCCAAAGATGACTAAAAGCTTGGTGTAACAAAAGATACTAATAAAAAATACAATGACAGTTTCCAATTGAATGATATTGACACAGAAGGCAAATTAGAGTTTTAATTATTCATCAGGCTTAATTTTATATGTGACTCTCAGTTACAATAATCTAAAAATTCTCCATCTATATCATCATTTGAAATTTTGATTGTTATCAGAATCACTCCTGTTTCTCCTCTAAGAGGCAATACACTACATGATTAAGAGAACAGATGTTAGATTTGGGCTGCCTGAATTTACACCCTAGATTTGTGACTTTTAGCAATGTATTTCACCTCTTGGATCTCAGTTGCCTCATCTATAAAATACATAAAAATGAACATTTTAATTTTCATAATTTATTAATTTTACTTAGAAACTCTTTGAAGAAAACCATCATTCAGACCTCATTTATAATCATATCACCAGAACCATTCCTAGGTCAGGGCTCAGGAAATATTTGTTCAAGTAGAGAGAAATGAAGAAATGGAGAATAGAAACAGAGTGCTATCCACTCCAATATTCTTGCCGGAAGAGTTCCATGGACAGAGGAGCCTGGCAGGCTACAGTCCATGGAGTCACAGAGTCAGACACCACTGAGCGACGAACATGACAAAAACAACAGGAGGAATTACAAGCAGTGTCTCTTTTAACAATGGCAAAGCTGCTAGAAATCTTAAAAACAAGGGACCATGTGATCCCAGACTCAACTGTAGCACAAAGTTAGAGAACTTCTTTTCTTTTTCTTTAAGAAGCTTCTTTCTGTTAGTCTGTAAAGTCATTTCAAGCATCTTTCCTTACATGGACCTGAATTTAGCTTTTACATCATTTTTTTTTTTTCAATGGCAAAGCTAGGGAAAGAAATTTTTGGTACTGGCTTACTTTATTTGCTAGAGTTTTTTCAAGCCTAAAGATGAAAATATCACTAAAACAATTTAACCCCACTGAAATAATATGGAGGAAAAAATAACTATATGCAAAAACAATACAGTAATAGTAAAAACAATGGCAATATTATCTGTTTCTTTTGAGAATACTTGTTTTCCAGTGAATATGAATAAAGGAACACAGAAAGTGGTCCATCTTAATCTCAAAGATTTATGACTATGACATATATGAGATATTCCCTCATAGCTCAGTCGGTAGAGAATCCGCCTGCAATGCAGGAGACCCAGGTTCGATTACTGGGTTAGGAAGATCCCCTGGAGATGGAAATGGCAACCCACTCCAATATTCTTACCTGGAGAATACCATGGACAGAGGAGCCTGGCTGGTTACAGTCTATGGGTTCGCAAGAGTTGGACGTGACTGAGCAACTAAGCACATAGCACATGTTATGAATATATGTTATATATTATATACATGTTATATGTTACATATCTGTCTCTTATACACATCTCTCAATCTCATCAGTAATCAGAAAATGTTAATTGAAATCACAAATATCTTCTATTTCATACTCCATTAAGTTTTTCCACAAAATGAAGCTTAGAATGAAAGTTAAGCTGTTACTGAAAATTAAATGTCTTCCACAGTTTAGTTTGGAAACTCATTTTATGTACATTAATATTTCTTTAATATTTTAGTACCCTCCATTTTCTCTTTTTTTTTTCAAAGCTGCCATGGAAAAAGTATTATTCTTGTTTGAACAGGTCCCCTCTGACTTTACCACCAGGGAAGCCCCAAAGTTCCAACCAAATTCTCCTTAGCAGAATCCTCCAAATATTCAGAACTTGAACACTATTAGAAATAAAGGTAGTGTGACACAGAAAGTCAAAGTTCAGATGCAGCAGTCTTAACTAATTTGGATTAAAATATTTTATTTTGCAAAATTTTCAAAAAAGAAAACATGAGCATATAAATACATACCTAGGGCCTGTCTGTGCCTTTTTAAAAATTAGGCAATTAATGAGACTGATGCTTTGTTATCTTGATATTAAATCCAATTCTGTCTCTGGTGATTGACTGCGTCTGGCCCAGGTTTGGGCAGACAGCCTACTCTCTGAACTGACCAATCAGAATAAAGAGAAGTATTATTTTATGTTTGGAAAAAGCCTGTCTTCCTTTTTCATGGAGATGTCAACAAAGTTTGTAACCATGGGAAAACTGACCAAAGTAAAGTTAATGCTGGCCAAGTAGGTTTGGAAGAAATCTCAACTCTTGAGGAAATGTTCAAAATATGCTTATACCAACCCTTGAGATTACCCTATCTTTGGATTTTTACTTTACCAGGAAAATACCTTTTAAACTAATTTGCATTAGCATTTTCAGTGAGTTAGCACAGAAATTATCCTACTACAATTAATTTATATTATATCAGGTTTAATGTTTGAATAAGGCTAATTTGCATTTATACTCAGATATAATTCTTAAATGTGGAATTATTTTAAAATCAGTGTAAATTGTGTTGAATTACATGACTGTCACAGATGGCATAAAATTTTTTTCTCAAATGACAGGAAAAATTTTAAGATTTCTGTTATTTCTCAAGTATAATAATACTTAGTTTTGAGGATATTCAAATATATGAAATAGAGTTAATATATTAGAATTTATAATAATATGCTATTCAGCATTCCCCTAAGATAAACATTTTAATTTCTTGAGAGTAAAATATAATTTTCACAATTTTTTAACGAATTTTCAAAGTTCAAGACTAAAGCATAGGCCTCCCCAAAGCACATATCAAAGCATCTTCCTACTGATGAGAAATGTTCTCTATTACTCACCATATTTGTTGCAACTGATGAAAGATTGACTATCACCCCGTCCCCCAGGGTGTAAGGAGAGATAGTGGAATATATGGTTGCCATACCTCTCTGCTAAAAAGACTGGGGCATAGAGATCTTTAAATTAAGCTATTTTTAAAAGCTTTACTAAAGTATAATATCTGTGGCTTCCCTGATGGCTCAACAGTAAAGAATCTGCTTGGAATACAGGAGACCTGGGTTCTATCCCTGGGTTGGGAAGACTCTCTGGAGGAGGAAATGGACCCCCACTCCAGTATTCTTGCCTGGAAAATTCCATGGACAAAGGAGAAAATTCCATGGACAGTCTATGGGTCACAAAGGGTCAGACACGACTGAGCAACTAACACACATTGCTGAGAAATGTTTTAAAAGTTTACAAAACTCAATTAGATATATTTCAAGGCATAAAACTGAAAAAGAAATTCATTTTATTGTTAGTAAAAAACAAAGACCCAAAAAAAACACAAAAACCCCACATAATTTCCTTAAGACTCAAAGCTCATTTAAAGTTGTGTTCCTGATTGACTACTGTCTTTTGATTTACCAATCCGTAACACTTTGGAAAGTCCCAGGCAGGAGACAGTCAAGCACAGAATTTGACTTGAGAGATTAAAGGATTTCCTTGGTAGCTCAGCTGGTAAAGAATCCTCCTGCAATGCAGGAGACACTGGTTTGATTCTTGGGTTGGGCAGATTCCCCTGGAGAAGGGATAGGCTACCCACGCCAGTATTCTTGCCTGGAGTATCACCATGGACAGAGGAGCCAGGCAGGGTAAAGTCCCATGGGGTCACAAAATGTCAGACTCAACTGAGTGACTAAGCACAGCAAAGAAAGAAAAGGAGAAAAAAGAGTTTTAACAATTCCCAAAGGAACATAACAAAAGATCTTGTCAGAAAACATTAAAATTCCTTGTGAAGCAAACAAAAAATCCATAAGCAGAGAGAAGTACAAAAATAATACCAAGAGGAATACTGACCAGTTAGAATCAGTAAATCATTTCTTTTTTATATTGAAAACAGTTTATTCCTTGAAGTTCCCTGGCTGAGCAAGGAAGAACCATTGCAAATGGAAACAGAGATACTGATTCATAGCCTTTGATACCACATTTCTATTCCATATGCTATAAGAATGACACTTATGGCCATCCTCTACAAGGATTATTCATTAGCCATGAGGCACTCTGTGTTCTGGGAAAAACTGGTACAATAGGCCTTCAGATAGACATTTTTAAGATAAAATTTTATGAATCCAATTTCTTGCATCTTCTCCTACCTAGGAAAGCACTAAGATCATTAATAGAGATACCTACTCTTCATGACTAGCAGCAATCTTCTATCATTCTGTGTGCTTTATCAAACATAACTCCTTAACCAAAATCGTTATAGTTCTGACCTTCCTTGCTACCTCTTCAAAGTAGTTCCTCACAGCTATCCAAGAGGCTTTCTCCTGGGCTGTAGTTCTCAGAAAGTCTTGAAATAAAACTGAATTTACAACTCTCACATTGTGTGTCTTTATCAGTCAGCACTTCACATTTCCCCAACGTTTCATATAGCTAGGAAACTGAAGGCAGTTCTCATCATGGCTTCAGCTTCCATTTTTTCCTTATTCTCACTTCTAGATTGGGAAAGGAGTACATCAAGGCTGTATATTGTCACTGAGAATACCAGACCACCTTACCTGTCTCCTGAGAAACCTGTATGCAGCCCAAGAAGCAAAAATTAGAACCAGACTTGTAACAGTGGACTGGTTCCACATTGGGAAAAAAGAACATCAAGGCTGTATGTTGTCAACCTGCTTAACTTATATGTAGAATACATCAAGCAAAATACCAGGCTGGATGAAGCACGGGCTGAAATCAAGATTGCTAGGAGAGATATCAATAACCTCAGATGTGCATATTACACCACTCTAATGGCAGAAAGCAAAGAGGAAGTAAAGAGACTACTCATGAAAGTGAAAGAGGAGAGTGAAAAAGCTGGCTTAAAACTCAACATTCAAAAAGTGAAGATCATGGCATCCAGTCCCATCACTTCATGTTAAATAGACAGGGAAACAATGCAAACAGTGACAGACTATTTTCTTGGGCTCCAAAATCACTGCAGATGGTGACTGCAGCCACAAAATTAGGATACGCTTGCTCCTTGGAAGAAAACTTATGACCAACCTAGACAGTATATTTAAAAGCAGAGACATTACTTTGCCCACAAAGGTCTGTCTAGTCAAAGCTATGGTTTTCCCAGTAGTCATGTAAGGATGTGAGAGTTGGATCATAAAGTAAGCTGAGTACTGTAGAATTTATGCTTTTGAATGATGGTGTTGGAGGAGACTCTTGAGAGTCCCTTGGGCAGCAAGGAGATCCAACCAGTTAACCCTAAAGGAAATCAGTCTTGAATATTCATTGCAAGGACTGATGCTGAAGCTGAAACTCCAATACTTCAGCCACATGATGCAAAGAACTGACACATTGGAAAATACCCTGATATTGGGAATGATTGAAGGCAGGAGGATAAGGGGATGACAGAGGATGAAATATTTGGAAGGCATCACCAACTGGATGGACATGAGTTTCAACAAGCTCTGATGGACAGGAAAGCCTGGAGTGCTGCAGTCCGTGGAGTTGCAAAGAATTGGACACAACTGAGCGACTGAACTGACTGAGTTGTATGTGTTGGTTAAAACTCTTAGAAATTTATACTAAACATGTCAAATTTTACTGAAATTAAAATGTGCATGTGTGTCTTTGTATATCTTCAAATTCTGAATATTTCTTATCAGCTCTGCAGCTACCATCCTTGTCCAAACTACCTCACCTCTTTTTGTAATATATAAATAACTAGACATTGATGCTACTGCTGACAAAAATAAAAATAACAGTTCTAAACTGGGAGCTAATTTAAGTGGAATGGTTCTGAATTTGTTTTGGGTATCTTACATTTAAAATATTGTCAGGCACGCAATACAAGGTATCTGGCCTTTCTTCATCAAGTTCATAAAGAACTGACTCTTCTCACTTAAGAATCTCTTAGCAGGAAAAAATTTCCTCCTGTCAAAATAATAATTAATGGGTGTTAATATGTAAAATTGATTAGGAGTAAAAAACTCAGCAGTTTTTTACTCTTTTCTATGCCTCTGAGGTCTGAGAAGCAAATTTACTGTACAATACTAGGACACACATTTGAATTGAGCAGTTTGTGACCTAGATATGGTGATGTTTTTATCAAATGAGCAAGGAAGCCTTATGCACATTCAATATGTTACCAATGTTAAAGGCAGAGAACTACAATTTGGATATATTTGTTACAGTGTGCCTTCCCGTTTTTATAGCAGCAACCACATTATCATGGAAGATGTGAAGGCATTTATAGGCCACTTGCATCTCTATGTAAAACATCTCATAATGCTCATATATTTCAGGCTAAGCACATTTTAAACTTAAAGAACTTTTACATAACATGCAAGTTCTGCAAATATTTCTAATAGGAGTTTTGTCACTTGGAATTCAAATTACAAATTCAACTATTGCAATTTAGTAACTCATTATACACAGGAAGAATGGTAGGTGTGTATTTACCACCTTGACAGAATAATTATGGATGATGAGATTAAAAAAATCAAGTGTACAAACTACTGATCATTTAAATTTTTTTGAGGAAAATGTAATTAGTTTATTTTCAGGTAATTTTTAAAATATCATTGTCAGATGAAATTGCAGCTTGTCAGTCATAATGAAGATTTAGTTGAATGTACCTACAAGATTTCAAATGAGTTTAACATGTTAGCAACAAATTACATGGGTCTATCAGTTCAGTTCAGTTCAGTTCAGTCGCTCAGTCGTGTCCGACTCTTTGCGACCCCATGAATCGCAGCATGCCAGGCCTCCCTGTCCATCACCAACTCCCGGAGTTCACTCAGACTCACGTCCATCGAGTCCGTGATGCCATCCAGACATCTTAACCTCTGTCGTCCCCTTCTCCTCTTGCCCCCAGTCCCTCCCAGCATCAGAGTCTTTTCCAAAGAGTCAACTCTTCGCATGAGGTGGACAAAATACTGGAGCTTCAGCTTCAGCATCATTCCCTCCAAAGAAATACCAGGGTTGATCTCCTTCAGAATGGACTGGCTGAATCTCTCTGCAGTCCAAGGGACTCTCAAGAATCCTCTCCAACACCACAGTTCAAAAGCATCAATTCTTTGGCACTCAGCCTTCTTCACAGTCCAACTCTCACATCCATACATGACCACAGGAAAAACCATAGCCTTGACTAGATGGACCTTAGTCGGCAAAGTAATGTCTCTGCTTTTGAATATGCTATCTATGTTGGTCATAACTTTTCTTCCAAGGAGTAAGCGTCTTTTAATTTCATGGCTGCAGTCACCATCTGCAGTGATTCTGGAGTCCAAAAAAATAAAGTCTGACACTGTTTCCACTGTTTCCCCATCTATTTCCCATGGAGTGATGGGACTGGATGCCGTGATCTTCGTTTTCTGAATGTTGAGCTTTAGGCCAACTTTTCCACTCTCCTCTTTCACTTTCATCAAGAGGCTTTTTAGCTCCTCTTCACTTTCTGCCATAAGGTTGGTGTCATCTGCATATCTTAAGTTATTGATATTTCTCCCAGCAATTTGGAAGAAACATGGGTCTATACTTAATGAAAAATATGGTTAATATAAAGCTATAAACATATGTGCCACTGATTTAAAGAAGCTTAAAAATCAATAAAGCCTAGTAAATTGAAATTTCTAAATTATGCATTTTGAATAATTTGCAGAAAACTTTTTTCAAGAACTCCAATAGAGTGCAATCAAGTCTCCTTAGAATTAAGGCATTATCCACAATATCTTGAGTTAACTGTAAAATTCATGTTCTGTGCTCTTATCCAAGCATTATCAGTTAGCACAGATACTTATTACTTTTTTCAGATTCTCTCTCAGTTCACTTCAGTCGCTCAGTCTTGGCCGACTCCTTGTGACCCCAGGGACTGCAGCATACCAGGCTTCCCTGTCCATCACCAACTCCTGGAGCCATCTCAGTCCATCGAGTCAGTGACGCCATCCAACCACCTCATCCTCTGTCGTTTCCTTCTCCTCCTGCCTTCAATCTTTCCCAGCATCAGGGTCTTTTCCAATGAATCAATTCTTCCCATCATGTAGCCAAAGTATTGGAGTTTCAGCTTCAGCAACAGTCCTTCCAATGAATATTCGGGACTGATTTCCTTTAGGACTGATTGGTTGGAGAATTAATTTAAAATTGTGTTATACATCCCCCCAAACAACTGTTATTGTCAAGCAAATGAGGGAAGTGGCCACTTTGGCCCCTAGGATTCTGTGGCATTCAATGCAATGTTTCTTTGATGTACCCTTTCTCATCATCTCAAGAGCCACAATTTCTATGATGCAACAAACACATACTCTACAGTACTCTTGACAGTAAACATCACTTGTTTCTTTGCCCTCATATAATTGCAGCGCATTTTCTACCTTTGGAGGCCTTCTCTTTACAATTCCTTTACCCTAAGTCTTGACCTGACATGTTCTTTCAATACTGGTATCAAAATCTATTTCCTCTGAAAGCGTTTACTATCTAAACTGCATTACTCCGTGGATATTCCAAATATTTGTTGAAACAAATTGGAAAAGATAGTTTTTAAAAAATCATCTTATATGCGCTCTCAGTTCTATTGATATTTGCATATATGCAAACCAATTATTTCAAATTAGAGTACAGATACTCTTACTCTTCTTTAGTTATCTCATTAATGATTATAAATTTACTCTCTAAATAACTGAACACATAAATAGCATATGTACATATATGTATAAAGCAAATTTTGTAAAAATGATGCTCCCTCTAAATGACATTGAAAATCATTAAATATGAATTTATATTTAATTTGACATGCTGGAAATCATACAGAGAAAAGCTAGGTGATATATAATGTATTTTAATAGGGTATTAGTGCTGCTAAGTCACTATTATTAATTTTAAATAGATTATTATATATTAGATTCATATATATATGAATCCACTAGTTGGTTGGCACTAAGGTGAAAAAATAAAGGATGAAGGTAGTGACAGTTATTTGATTCTCCACTTGACCCAATCCAATATTTAGAGTAGTATTCCATGGCAAATTGTATAAATTGTTAATCTGTTCCAGCAAAGTCATATAATTATCTTTTTCCTCACCAACTCTCCTCCCATTCATACATTTTCCCTTTTATGTACTTCAGCATATATATCATCAGCATATTTCTTAACAGGGAATGGCAGCCCACTCCAGTATTCTGCATGAATAGAGGAGCCTGAAGAGCTATAGTAAGTCGGGTCACAAAAAGTCAGACATGACTGAGCAAGTGAGTGAGTGAAATAGAGCTTATGAAAACAAATATACCCCCCAAAATATTAACATACAGAAGGAATGGGAGAGATGGAATGGGAAAGGTATAGGAAAAACATAATACTGAATCATAAAAAACATTTTTTTAAATTAATCTTCAGCTTTAATGAGTCTCCTTTGAGCTTTGAAAAACTTTTGCTTTCTTCTCCTTTCATTCTTGATGGTGTTTCTTGCATCTCTCTTCCCTGATCTGGAGATGAGATTGTTTATGTAAGTTTTCTTGTGGAAGCTAACTCTGTATACTTGTTCATTCAGGAAATTATAGATTGTCCCTATGGTTTCATCTTTCCTTTGGGTGTGGCTCATAGTTCAGAAAACTAGACTAACTTGCCTTGAGATCAAATACAGGTTTGCTATGGGACACCAGAGTCTTCACTGCTTCAGCCATCAACTTGAATGTTTCAAAGATAGATGCTCTTGATTTTCCTCATAATCTATTTAATCTTTCCTCTCCCACCTTTGAATTCCCTTTTCTGTTTAAATTCAATCTCTACCCTCATGTCACTAAGGGGAAAGTGATCTTTATTCCTAATCTTGGGAGATTTTTCTCATAAATCAAAGCTAATCATTGATATCTCATTTTCTTAACCACTATATTCTTACAATTGGACATTTTTACCAAATTCTGGCCAATAACCTGCAAGCAAAGTCTATAAGAAATTCTAGGAATAGTTCCCTTTATTTTTCTCTCTGGACTAATATATGAATATAGCATCTATAATGGCTGAAAATTCCCTAATATAGCCTAAGAATAGCCACCCTTTGGTAAAGGGCAGAGCCAAGAAGACTGCAGAAATGTAAACCATCACACCTGAATACCGCTTCCTCTAGACTGTTCTGTGCTCTGTTTAGTCTCTCCTTATGTCTGACTCTTTGTGAACCCCTTGAACTGTACCCTGCCAGGCTCCTCTGTCCATGGAATTCTCCAGGCAAGAATACTGGAGTGGGTTACCATGCCCTCCTCTAGGGGATCTTTCCAATCCAGGGATCAAACCCAGGTCTCCCTCATTGCAGGCAAATTCTTTACCATCTGAGCTACTACACAAAAGACTACCCTTCTCACTCTTCAAGCCATTTTTTAAAAGTGGTTTTGCCTGTTATAAGCAGTAGAGGGCATTTTAACTGATACAAGTGAATAAGCCAATAATTCAAAACTATATGGAAAAATTTGCAGGGTTTCTATACTTATCTGAATCATAATGATAAGAATCCCCAGGAATCTACATTTTGAAAACTAGAACCCCTCAAAGTGTCCTTATTTATTTCTGGCCCTTCCCAGGTAGCTTTCTCACACAATGTGTTAATAAATCAGGCTTTCAGTTATATTCAGAGCACAGCCTTTGCTCAGGAATCGTTCCTCTGATCCTCATTCTGCTTGTCCAATTCCTTTTCCTGCTAAACTGCACAGAGAAGCATCCATATTGTTGGTGCCATCTGGAAATCAACAGTTTTTATGCAAAGCTTGCTATCACTGAATCTTGCCAAAGTTTTCAATCCTCCAGCTGCATGCTGTGTTCTATGCAGAGAAGCGAAAAAAAAAAAAAAAATCATTATCCTTCTCAATTCTGAACCATACTTGGTTTCCCTGTTCCCATGCCATTCTGATTTTGCCTAAAATTGTTCTACATGTTTCTTCCTTTAACTTCTCCCTCAGTTCAGTTCAGTACAGGTCAGTAGCTCAGTCGTGTCCAACTCTTTGTGATCCCATGGACTGCAGCACGCCAGGCCTCCCTGTCCATCACCAACTCCCGGAATTTACTCAAACTCATCTCCATTGAGTCAGTGATGCCATCCAAACATCTCATCCTCTGTCATCCCCTTCTTCTTCTGCCTTCACTCTTTCCCAGCATCAGGGTCTTTTCAAATGAGTCAGTTCTTTGTATCAGGTGGCCAAAGTTTTGGAGTTTCAACTTCAGCATCAGTCCTTCCAATGAATATTCAGGACTGATTTCCTTTAGGATGGACTGGTTGGATCTCCTTGCAGATCAAGGGACTCTCAAGAGTCTTCTCCAACAACACACTTCAAAAGCATCAGTTTTTGGCATTCAGCTTTCTTTATAGTCCAACTCTCACATCCATACATGACTACTGGAAAAACCATAGCTTTGACTAGACAGACTTCTGTTGGCAAAGTAATGTCTCTGCTTTTTAATATGCTGTCTAGGTTGGTCATGACTTTTCTTACAAGGAGCAAGCATCTTTTAATTTCATGGCTGCAGTCACCATCTGCAGTGATTTTGGAGCCCAAAAAGACACTGTTTCCACTGTTTCCCCATCTATTTCCCATGAAGTGATGGAACCAAATGCCATGATCTTCGTTTTCTGAATGTTCAGCTTTAAGCCAACTTTTTCACTCTCCTCTTTCACTTTCATCAAGAGGCTTTTTAGTTCCTCTTCACTTTCTGCCATAAGGGCGGTGTCATCTGCATATCTGAGGTTATTGATATTTCTCCAGGCAATCTTGATTCCAGCTTGTGTTTCTTCCAGCCCAGTGCTTTTCATGATGTACTCTGCATATAAGTTAAATAAGCAGGGTGACCATGTACAGCCTTGACGTACTCCTTTTCCTATTTGAAACCAGTCTATTGTTCCATGTCCATTTCTAACTGTTGCTTCCTGACCACATACAGATTTCTCAAGAGGCATGTCAGATAGTCTGGTATTCTCATCTGTTTAAGAATTTTCCAGAGTTTGTTCCAGAGTTTGGCAAGGGGATGGCAAACCACTTCGGTACTCTTGCCTTGAGAACCCCATGAGCTTCTCCCTCAGTTCAGACTCAAAACCTAGACATGTAGGGAAACAGAATGTGTCATATTACTGCAGTCATGATCTTACTTTTTCTTTATTAAAAAGGAAATCTTCCAATGGATTCAAGCAGATACAATAAGAAGAGTAAGGGTGCTGATTTGGGGTATAGGTTGCAGTAGCTGTAAGTAGACCCCAGTCAAAGAAGCCCTGTTACAGTCAAAAATTAGAAAAATAGTCTTCATGGCTGAATGTTTTTCCCATTAAAATAGCAATTTGCTTTTTCTTGTTTTTACAAATACTGCTTGCATAAGTACCTTAAGGCAATTTCCAAATCTGTCTTGAATTTAATTAGATTTCTAAAACACTCAAAGCAGCAACACTTGTAGAGATAATTTCAATTTAGGACACATTCTGAATTAAAAGCTGGCCACAAACTCCATGTTTATAGACCTAATATGGTCATAACAACTGAAATAGAGTAATTTCACTCAAGCTACTAAAGCTATCTTTATGCCCACAATCAACTATTGTCCTCTCAACCCCATGGCAGTTGAACATCAGAATATTTATGGACTAAATCCAGATAAAAATGTATATTGTCTAGAATGATTTGATGACAGGGAAGACAAACATATTATTTATTAGAGCTATGAAAATGTGAGTGTATCATATAGGGTGGTCTGGGGGGGAATGATCTATTTGGTATAGGAAAGTATATACCCTATCTAAAGGTAGGTCGGAGAAGGCAATGGCATCCCACTCCAGTACTCTTGCCTGGAAAATCCCATGGACAGGGGAGCCTGGTAGGCTGTGGTCCATGGGGTCGCGAAGAGTCGGACACGACTGAGCGACTTCCCTTTCACTTTTCACTTTCATGCATTGGAGAAGGAAATGGCAACCCACTCCAGTGTTCTTGCCTGGAGAATCCCAGGGATGGGAAAGCCTGGTGGGCTGCTGTCTATGGGGTCACACAGAGTCAGACACGACTGAAGTGACTTAGCAGCAGCAGCAAAGGTAGGTAGCTACCACATCTCAGCTCTGGCTCATAGCTGCTAGATTGAACTGTTTATTATCACACTCTCTAGTTTTTCAAAAGAAGCTAAAATTCTAGGTTTGTATGTGAATTCTTTAGACTTTTCAATATTGGCTACTTTTTTAAATGTTTGAAAACATTATGTGAGAATGTATATCAAAGTCACAATTAAACCAACTTCAGATTCACTCAGACAGCTCTTATGAAAAAATATAGAAAATAACAAATGTTTTACAAATATATATATACAATGGCTTCCCAGGTGGCACTGTGCTAAAGAATCTGCCTGCCAGTGCAAGAGATGTGGGTTCAATCCCTGAATTGTGAAGATCCCCTGGAGTAGGAAATGGCAACCAGCTCCAGTGTTCTTACCTGGGAAATCCCATGGACATAGAGCTTGGTGTGTGCTACAGTCCATGGAGTTGCAAAGAACTGCACACAACTGCAACTGAGTGCACGCACACACACACACACACACACACACACACACACACACACATTTACAGTGGAATATTACTCAGTCTTAAAAAGGAGTAATTCTGCTTACATGAGGTATCTAGAGTAGTTAAATTCATAGAGACAGAAAAGTAAATGGTGTTCTTCCAGGACTGTGATGGATATAATCAGGAATTATTGCTTAATGGGTTAGACTTTCCATGTGGGATAATGAAAAAAAATAAATAAAGATGGTAGTGATGATGGTTGCACAACAATGTGAATGTATCTTAATACAGTGAATAGTACAATTTAAAATTATTTAAGTGGTGAAATGTATGTTGTTGTGTGGTATTTTACCACAATAAAAGTTAGGTGTACCTAACAAAATACATCTACAGATGGGTTTTGGTCTAGGGTCTATTCTTTTTAGAAACAGAATTGTAGTAAAAGCTTTAACATACAAATGATTGTCCTTGGAAGATTAAACAGTCAGATAATACTGAGGACATAACCAAATTTTCATATACCAAGTATACAGAATATTTTCTCTATAGAAACTTTTTTTTTAATATATTCAATACACATTTGCAAAAATTGACTCCCTAATATTATCAGATCTCAGACAAAACTAGTTAAATTAGTTCAAAATCAGCTCCTAACTTTGAAATAACCATCTTGCATATATATATATATATACACACACATGTATATATACACATACACACACATATATCCATATGTATATATATATCCTCCCTTGAGGGAAATGGAGATCTGATCTGAAGATGGAGCAGGGGCCAACTTCTGATGATAAGTTCAGAGTGTGCAGGGATGGGAAATGAAACAATGCAGCCACAGGTTGGTACTGCTATAGTTGGCACATCTCTTCTTTCTACTTTTTCTGATGACCTGAGATCTGATCCTTTAACTTGTCTAGGGCCAAGAGTCTTCATGGGGATCCCAACAAGTTATGATCAAATACATGTTACTCATATTATATCTACAATATTAGTATCAACTACATTGTTCTAGAGCTGGGCTAATCAGAGTATCTCTTCTTGGAATCTCAAATTTGGAATCAGTTACAAGCCACCGAGTGGTTGAGGCAAAATCTCATTAAAGCTTTGACTTGCTTTCAGAATGGCAAGTGTGAATATCTTGAGGTTGACTATCAACAGCTTTCCTGTGTTTTGATTGTCCAAAATTCTGAATTGTGAGAGATACTTTACTGAACCATTAAAAAATGTATCTTTATTTTCCTATGAAATTTCTGTTTTTTCTTTAAATAGTTCAGACTGATTTTTGATCCTTGAAACCAAAGAAAGAATGCTAAGATCAATAGAATTACTAGCTGAATCATTCTTCACCTTGACAATGACTTTAAAATTTACTAGAAATCAAAAAAGGGAGTAGCATGATTTAATGCCTTTAATGTTGCACAACTGAGTACAATTGGGCCTCCATATCCATCGGTCTGGCATCTTCAGAATACAACCAACCACAGATCAAAAATATTTGAGAAAAAATCCAGAAAGTTTCAAAAGGAAAAGTTGAATCTTCCTTGTGACAGCAGATATTTAATAGTGTTTGTAATGTATTAGATATTATAAGTAACCTAGAGACAATTTAAAGTATAAGGGAAGATATGTGCATGTTATATGCAAATACTATGCCATTTTGTATACGGGACTTGAATATCCTTGAATTTTTGTATCTTCAGGAGTCCTGGAGTCTGTATTCCACAGATTTCAAGGGATGATTGTGTAAACATTTGTTAGGCCAAATTGACTAAAACTTAAACAGATTTTACAATTGTTTTCCAATTGAATAAAAATATATAAAAATATAAATGTTAGGATTAATAAATTATATGAACATATGGTTATTTCAAACATCTCAGACAGATATCTAAACTTAAATGTTTCATAGAATAAAGGAAAATCAAGTAAATTGCCCTTTATTCTTACTATATTAGCAAATGTAAAATATAACTCCATGCAAATGTTAAAGGAATGAAACATACTCAGGTATGTCATAACCAGTAGAACCCTTTTGGAAGCAATTGAACAACTTCTAAACAGATTATTTTAAAATGCCTATGATTTATTTCTATGCATCATATCAATTTTAAGAAATCTAGCTTAAAAATATAACATGAAGTATGAAAAAAGTTGCATTCCCAAGTCTATACATTCTCCAAACAATACAGAAGTCATTAATGAGAAAACAGTCAACTAATCTCAGACTTTATTTTTGGGGGCTCCAAAGTCACTGCAGATGGTGACTCCAGCCATGAAATTAAAAGACGCTTACTCCTTGGAAGAAGAGTTATGACCAACCTAGATAGCATATTGAAAAGCAGAGACATTACTTTGCCATCAAAGGTCCATCTAGTCAAGGCTATGGTTTTTCCAGTGGTCATGTATGGATGCGAGAGTTGGACTGTGAAGAAGTTGGTGATGGACAGGGAGGCCTGGTGTGCTGCAATTCATGGGGTCACAATGAGTTGGACATGACTGAACAACTGAACTGAACTGAATATCTTCCCAAAATGTATTCTATAGTATATTCAGTTCAGTTCAGTCGCTCAGTCATGTCTGACTCTTTGCGACCCCATGAATCGAAGCACGCCAGGCCTCCCTGTTCATCACCATCTCTCGGAGTTCACTCTGACTCACATCCATCGAGTCAGTGATGCCATCCAGCCATCTCATCCTCGGTCGTCCCCTTCTCCTCCTGCCCCCAATCCCTCCCAGCATCACAGTCTTTTCCAATGAGTCAACTCTTCGCATGCGGTGGCCAAAGTACTGGAATTTCAGCTTGAGCATCATTCCTTCTAAAGAAATCCCAGGGTTGATCTCCCTCAGAATGGACTGGTTGGATCTCCTTGCAGTCCAAGGGACTCTCAAGAGTCTTCTCCAACACCACAGTTCAAAAGCATCAATTCTTCGGCGCTCAGCCTTCTTCACAGTCCAACTCTCACATCCATACATGACCACAGGAAAAACCATAGCCTTGACTAGACAGACCTTAGTCGGCAAAGTAATGTCTCTGCTTTTGAAAATACTATCTAGGTTGGACATAACTTTTCTTCCAAGGAGTAAGCATCTTCTAATTTCATGGCTGCAGTCACCATCTGCAGTGATTTTGGAGCCCCAAAAAATAAAGTCTGACACTGTTTCCCCATCTATTTCCCATGAAGTGATGGGACCAGATGCCATGATCTTCGTCTTCTGAATGTTGAGCTTTAGGCCAACTTTTTCGCTCTCCTCTTTCACTTTCATCAAGAGGCTTTTTAGCTCCTCTTCACTTTCTGCCATAAGGGTGGTGTCATCTGCATATCTGAGGTTATTGACATTAATTTTATTTGAACAAAAGGTTCTATGGCCAAGAATATTTAAGAGACTCTTTTAAACAGAAATCTTCACCCTAAGCCTTCTCAAACATTAAATGCTAATATACACTATAAGATCCCAAGAGAGACATTTCCTCAAAAACCTTATCATTAGGGCATTAAAAGATGATATATATGAAGAGTAACTAGGTCCATGGACTGTGTGTTAGTCACTCAGTCATATCTGACTCTGCAACCTCATGAACTGTAACCTTCCAGGATCATCTGTCCATGAAATTCTCCAGGCAAAAATACTGGAGTGAGTAGCCATTCCCTTCTCCTGGGGATCTTCCTGACCCAAGGACCCAATCAAGGTCTCCTGCACTGCAGGCAGATCCTTTTACCATCTGAGCCACCAGGGATAATTAATTTTCTATTGGAAAAAGAGATGATAAGAAGTTGGAAAAGGAAGAAGTAACAGGTAGAACAGAAATGTTATTTTGATGACAAAATAATATTTTTCTGTTTGGAGGACTTTCTGTGTTGTGTTTACAAAACTGTCTGAAGAAAGCAATAAAAAAATTTAAGCTTTTATTACTAATTTTAATATACACAAAATAATTACTTTAAATAATTCCTCAATATAATCTTGATTGTGGAAAGAGCTGAAAAAACATTCTAAATGAAACATTAACTTGCACTACTTTCTGTATATATGTTTGTGTATATTTTGTTTATATCTATTTTGTATGTTTGTGTGTGTTCATGTAGTTGTGAAATAAAAGGTAATATATATTCATATCTGTATATCAGCTAGATAAAGGAAGACATGTTTTCCTGATCCTGACATATCAACAATTTTGATAATTTCTTGAGATAGAAAATATTTGAATTTCACTAAGGATGTCAGTGTACCATAATGAAAATACCAATATTTTTTTGCATCAAGATATATGAAATTGTACCACAATTTAGTCCCCTCCAGGAAAGAAGATGTAAGCCATTTCATATTTAAATAGATGCAAAAAACAATGTGTTCTGGAGTGAATGTGAATAGACTGATTCTCAAATTGCTCATGAATTCAGACTCATTAATTGGCAATCACACTTTCATCTTGTACAGATGACCTAAATTTAGCTATGTCTTTTCCTTTTTTTCCCCAATTATAAGTCCACTTGGTCTCAAACTGAGGAGGAAGTAAGTCACTGGAATAGGGGATGTGTCAACCCACAAAGATTCCTCCTTCATCCATCTTTAAGGATAGTTGCAGGAGAAAGGCTGATATATCCTTTCTATACATGCAAATTATTAAATTAATCATTATATTAGTGAATTATTAAATAAGTTATTGAGTTCAGTTCAGTTCAGTCACTCAGTAGTCTCTGACTTTTTGTGATCGCATGAGCTGCAGCACGCCAGGCCTCTCTGTCCATCACCAGCTCCTGGAGTTTACCAAAACTCGTGTCCATTGATTTGATGATGCCATCTAACCATCTCATCCTCTGTCATTCCTTTCTCCTTCTGCCTTCAATCTTTCCCAATATCAGGGTCTTTTCAAATGAGTCAGTTCTTCACATCAGATGGCCAAAGTATTGGAATTTCAGCTTCAACATCAGTCCTTTCAATGAACACCCAGGATTGGGTATTCATTTAGGATGGACTGGTTGGATCTCCTTGCAGTCCAAGGGACTCTCAAGAGTCTTCTCCAACACCACAGTTCAAAAGCATCAATTCTTCGGTGCTCAGCTTTCCTTATAGTCCAACTCTCACATCCATACATGACTACTGGGAAAATTGTAGCCTTGACTAGACAGACCTTTGCTGACAAAGTAATGTCTCTGCTTTTTAATATGCTGTCTAGGTTGGTCATAACTTTCCTTTCAAGGAGTAAGCATCTTTTAATTTTATGGCTGCAGTCACCATCTGCAGTGATTTTGGAGCCTCCCAAAAAATAAAGTCAGCCACTATTTCCACTGTTTCCCCATCTATTTGCCATGCAGTGATGGGACTGGATGCCATGATCTTAGTTTTCTGAATGTTGAGCTATAAGTTATTAATAATAATTAATTAAGACAAGTTAAAACCATTGAAACACATTAAAATCTGTCAGGTTTTCTTTTTAAGATGATGAAACTGTTCTAAAATTGACTGTGATTATGGTTTCAAGGATCTGTTAATACCCTAAAATTCATTAAGTTGTACACTGTAAATGGGTAGATTATATCATCTCTAAATTTTATCTGAAAAAAGTTCTTTGAAAAGAAAACATGATGAGAACACTGAATCATGAGACTCATTCCTGAAGTTGTGTAAACAGAAAAATCTCAACTTTGGAAACAAAGGCACAACAGCATTAAAACTACTTATTTTACTCACTAACTTATTTATTGAGAAGCTAACTCTAAAATTACCCACCAGTGAGGTATCTGTTCTGACTGATCCTAACCACTTTTGCCCAACTTTGTTGGTCTTTCATTTGAAACCAAAAAGCATTTTTGTGGGTATATATAGGCAACTTTTGGAGAAGGAAATGGCAACCCACTCCAGCGTTCTTGCCTGGAGAATCCCAGGGACGGGGGAGCCTGGTGGGCTGCCATCTATGGGGTCGCACAGAATCGGACACGACTGAAGCGACTCAGCAGCAGCATAGGCAACTTTTAAATAAAACTTTGTCTTCTGATCATACTAAAGTAGCTTTATTACAACTAAGACATGAGATACTTTTAAAATGGCTTTTAATGAGAGTCTTTTGAAATTTGTAATCAACCTGCAGCGTCGTACTTCTTAGATAAATTTTCTCTGATATTATACATATAAAATGCTTCAAAAAATCTCATACTCTCAGTTATCTCATTTCCTGTATAACATGTCCATTCCATCCTCAGAATACTTAGAAAGAGCTGCCCTAACAAAGAATTCATTATGTTTTTGTCCTTCATCTGTTATATTAAGTTTATCCTATTTTTTCATCTGTGTATTAATAATCTTATCAAGTAACAATTATGTACTTTTACTGAGAGAAATACCACTTATCTGTTGTTTGTTGTTCAGTTGGTCAGTCGTGTCCAACTTTTTAAGATCTCATGGACTGCAGCATGCCAGGCTTCTTTCCAGTCCTTCACCATCTCCTGGAGCTTGCTCAAACTCATGTCCATTGAGTCAGTGATGCTATGTATCCATCTCATCCTCTGTTGCCCCCTTCTCTTCCTGCCTTCAATCTTTCCCAGCATCAGGGTCTTTTCAATTGAACTGGCTCTTCGCATCAGGTGGCCAAAGTTCTGGAGCTTCAGCTTCAGCATCAATCTTTCCAATAAATATTCAGGGTTGATTTCCTTTAGGACTGACTGGTTTGATCTCCTTTCAGTCCAAGGGATGCTCAAGAGTCTTCTCCAACACCACAGTTCAAATAGACTATGATTCATATTATTAAATCATGAAATATATTTTAGAATGTACCACATTTTAAAAATAAAGTTTCTTTCATGATTTAAGTATATGAATCATAGTCTATAGTTTTTTGAGACTCTGAGTGTTCAAATCCACTTAATAGGCAGAGTAGGCAGAAAATATGCTGAACTAAGATAAGTATTTTGCTTAGGGGACAATTTGACTTCTCTAAATCTGTCACTATCTTAAATTTTACGAAATTACTACATAAAATTCTGGATTTCATAGTAATTAAATCAATCAATCAACTTTTTGTCAAAAGTAAATCAGTCTTTATTAATAATTTGGCTGCACTTTACAACTTTTAAGATCAAATCAATCATAGGGCAAAACTAATATACGAATATATATTTTCCAAAGATTTTATGATGTAACTCTTTTCTTAGACATATTCTGAATCTTTGCTAAAATATATACAATTATTTATGATCTGACCTATAGTTTTAAAATTAACAGAGATGAGTGCTTTGCTGGTAGTAAAATGATTTTAGAGTCAGGAGAATACACAGCTAGCTGTCTTGATAATGAGAGTTCTCACCAAACAATACTTTCAATTCAGTTCAGTCCAGTTGCTCAGTCATGTCCAACTCTTTGCGACCCCATGGACTGCAGCGTGCCAGGCCTCTCTGTCCATCACCAGCTCCCAGAGTTTACTCAGACTCATGTCCATTAAGTCAGTGATGCCATCCAACAATTTCATCTTCTGTTATCCCCTTCTCCTCCCACCTTCAATCTTTCCCAGCATCAGGTCTTTTCCAATGAGCCAGTTCTTCACATCAGGTGGCCAAAGTATTGGAGTTTCAGCTTCAGCATCAGTCCTTCCAATGAATAGTCAGGACTGATCTCCTTCAGGATTGACTGGTTAGATCTCCTTGCAGTCCATGGGACTCTCAAGAGTCTTCTCCAACACCACAGTTCAAAAGCATCAAGAAAACTTTGGGCCTCATAAATCTTAAGGAGTCATGATCAGTCTATTTCATGGATCTTCAAATGATGAAAAATTCAGCTTATTAACATGAGCATTCTAGATCCACTCTATCCAGGACTCACCCTTTCTTTCTGTGTCTACATTCTTAGGTAGTCTTCAGCCCTACTCAGAATTTCATGCACACTCAGAGGAAATCCATTCTTTCAGCAAAATATACAACTACCTGTGATAGTTGATTTTATTCATCAACTGGGTTAAGTGATGCCCAGACAGCTGGTAAAATGTTATATCTGGGTATTTCTGTGAAGGTATTTCTGGAAGAGATCAGTATTTGAATAAGTAGACTAAGGAAGAAAGTTCAATGTCACCAGTGAGATTTGGCATTGCCCAATTTGTTGAGAGCCTCTATATCACAAAAAGAGAAGGATAGGTGAATTTTTTGTCTTTGGTTGAATTAGGACAACCGTTTTCTCATGCCCTCAGATGTCAATATTCATGGTTCCTGTGCTTTCAGACTCAGATTGAGATTTATACTGTTAGCTTCTTTATTCTTAGACTTTCAGAGTTGGACTGGGATACACCCACCTCCAATTTTCCTGTGCCTTCAGCTTGCAGATAGTAGATTATGGGTTTGCTCAGCCCATGTAATCTCAGTCTTCCATCACTGTGTAAGCCAATCCCTCATAATAAATCGACATATACTCTATCTCTCCTATTGATTCTGTTTCTCTGGGGAACTTTGATTAGTATCAGTTCAGTTCAGTTCAGTTCAGTCGCTCAGTTGTGTCCGACTCTTTGCGACCCCATGAATTGCAGCACGCCAGGCCTCCCTGTCCATCACCAACTTCTGGAGTTCACTCAGACTCACGTCCATCAGGTCAGTGATGCCATCCATCCATCTCATCCTCTGTCATCCCCCTCTCCTCCTGCCCCCAATCCCTCCCAGCATCAGAGTCTTTTCCAATGAGTCAACTCTTCACATGAGGTGGCCAAAGTACTGGAGTTTTAGCTTTAGCATCATTCCTTCCAAAGAAATCCCAGGGTTGATCTCCTTCAGAATGGACAGGTTGGATCTCCTTGCAGTCCAAGGGACTCTCAAGAGTCTTCTCCAACACCACAGTTCAAAAGCATCAATTCTTCGGCACTCAGCCTTCTTCACAGTCCAACTCTCACATCCATACATGACCACTGGAAAAACCATAGCCTTGGCTAGACAGACCTTTGTTGGCAAAGTAATGTCTCTGCTTTTCAATATGCTATCTAGGTTGGTCATAACTTTTCTTCCAAGAAGTAAGTGCCTTTTAATTTCATGGCTGCAGTCATCATCTGCAGTGATTTTGCAGCCCCCAAAAATTAACTAGTCTAGCACCTAATAAATACAAGACATGCTAGCAGTAAACATGACTAGTAGAGAATCATGAATCTTACATTCTAAGGTGATGAAGTGAGGCAAGGTGGATAAGTAAGTAAACCAACACATATACAACAGGGAATCAGGCAGTATAAGTGCTGTGAAGAAAACTTGAAATTATGTGTAATGAAAGAGCTTATGTTTAGGTGAAGGTTGCCTCACCTCGGATGTCAAAGAAGACATTTCTGAATGAAATAAAAGTGTTAAGTTAGCTGACTTTGGGAGAAGAGCATTCCAAACAAGAAGAGAAACATCAAAAGCCTTGAGGTAGCATTTTTCCAGAACAAGAAGTGCAATCCAGGCAGAGGATAGTCAGCTAGACAGAAAGAGTTTAAGGAATCAAGGGTAGGCTCAAAAATCCATGTGTTGCAGTCCTAACCCCTAGTACCACAAAACGTAATTGTTGTTGGCAATAGAAGGTAAAGTTATTTAAAAGGAAGAAAGCAAGGATTTAAGGAAAGGAGAAATGAAAGAAGAAAGAAAGGAAGAGAAGCAGGGGAAGGAAAGTAAAGAAAGAAGAAAAGGAAAGAAAAAGGTGTATACGTAAAGGCCTTAAGATCATTCCTTTAGCGGCTGCAGCAGGCGGCCGGAGAGATAAGCACGGCCTAAAGGAGCTACCCCACGTCCGAGGTCAGGAGCAATGGCCTAGAGGAGCAACCCCACGCCCGAGGCCAGGGCGGCAACCTGGAGGAGCAACCCAACAACCCAGGCCAGGGGCGGCGGCCAGGAGGAGCAACCCAACATCCAAGGAGCGGTGGCTGCACGGGAGCAGGAGGGCCTAGAGGAGCCATCCCACGGTGAAGGTCAGGAGAGGCGGCAGTGAGGAGATACCCCTCATCCAAGATAAGGAGCAGCGGCTGCGCTTTGCTGGAGCAGCCATGAAGAGATAACCTGTGCCCAAGGTAAGAGAAACCCAAGTAAGATGGTAGGTGTTGCAAGAGGGCATCAGAGGGCAGACACACTGAAACCATACAAACAATTAGACAATCTAATCACACTAGGACCACAGCCTTGTCTAACTCAATGAAACTAAGCCATGCCCGCGGGACAACCCAAAACAGGCGGGTCATTGTGGAGAGGTCTAACAGAATGTGGTCCATTGGAGAAGGGAATGGCAAACCACTTCAGTATTCTTTCCTTGAGAACCCCATGAACAGTATGAAAAGGAAAAATGATAGGATACCAAAAGACGAACTCCCCAGGTCAGTAGGTGCCCAATATGCTACTGGAGATCAGTGGAGAAATAACTCCAGAAGGAATGAAGGGATGGAGCCAAAGCAAAAACAATACCCAGCTGTGGATGTGACTGGTGATAGAAGCAAGGTCTGATGCTGTAAAGAGCAATATTGCATAGGAACCTGGAATGTCAGGTCCATGAATCAAGGCAAATTGGAAGTGGTCAAACAAGAGATGGCAAGAGTGAACGTCGACATTCTAGGAATCAACAAACTAAAATGGACTGGAATGGGTGAATTTAACTCAGATGACCATTATATCTACTACTGTGGGCAGGAATCCCTCAGAAGAAATGGAGTAGCCATCATGGTCAACAGAAGAGCCCGAAATGCAGTACTTGGATGCAGTCTCAAAAATGACAGAATGATCTCTGTTCATCACCTTAGAAAGCATCACTACGAACAAAGCTAGTGGAGGTGATGGCATTCCAGTGGAGCTATTTCAAATCCTGAAAGATGATGCTGTGAAAGTGCTGCACTCAATCTGCCAGCAAATTTGGAAAACTCAGCAGTGCCCACAGGACTGGAAAAGGTCAGTTTTCATTCCAATCCCCAAGAAAGGCAATGCCAAAGAATGCTCAAACTACCTCACAATTGCACTCATCTCACATGCTAGCAAAATAATGCTCAAAATTCTCCAAGCCAGGCTTCAGCAATACGTGAACCGTGAATTCCCTAATGTTCAAGCTGGCTTTAGAAATGGCAAAGGAACCAGAGATCAAATTGCCAACATTCACTGGATCATGGAAAAAGCAAGAGAGTTCCAGAAAAACATCTGTTTCTGTTTTACTGACTATGCCAAAGCCTTTGACTGTGTGGATCACAATAAACTGTGGAAAATTCTTCAAGAGATGGGAATACCAGACCACCTAACCTGCCTCTTGAGAAATCTGTATGCAGGTCAGGAAGCAACAGTTATAACAGGACATGGAACAACAGACTGGTTCCAAATAGGAAAAGGAGTACGTCAAGGCTGTATATTGTCACCCTGCTTATTTAACTTCTATGCAGAGTACATCATGAGAAATGCTGGACTGGAAGAAACACAAGCTGGAATCAAGATTGTTGGGAGAAATATCAATAACTTCAGATATGCAGATGACACCACCCTTATGGCAGAAAGTGAAGAGGAACTAAAAAGCCTCTTGATGAAAGTGAAAGAGGAGAGCGAAAAAGTTGGCTTAAAGCTCAACATTCAGAAAACGAAGCTCATGGCATCCGGTCCCATCACTTCATGGGAAATAAATGTGGAAACAGTGGAAACAGTGTCAGACTTTATTTTCGGGGGCTCCAAAATCACTGCAGATGGTGATTGCAGTCATGAAATTAAAAGGCGGTTACTCCTTGGAAGGAAAGCTATGATCAACCTAGAGAACATATTCAAAAGCAGAGACATTACTTTGCCAATAAAGGTCCGTCTAGTCAAGGCTATGGTTTTTCCAGTACTCATGTATGGATGTGAGAGTTGGATTGTGAAGAAGGCTGAACGCTGAAGAATTGATGCTTTTGAACTGTGGTGTTGGAGAAGACTCTTGGACTGCAAGGAGATCCAACCAGTCCGTTCTGAAGGAGATCAGCTCTGGGATTTCTTTGGAGGGAATGATGCTAAAGCTGAAGCTCCAGTACTTTGGCCACCTCATGCGAAGAGTTGACTCATTGGGAAGGACTCTGATGCTGGGAGGGATTGGGAGCAGGAGGAGAAGGGGACGACCGAGGATGAGATGGCTGGATGGCATCACGGACTCGATGGACGTGAGTCTGAGTGAACTCCGAGAGATGGTGATGAACAGGGAGGCCTGGCGTGCTGCGATTCATGGGGTACTGAAGGAGATCAGCCCTGGGATTTCTTTGGATGTAATGATGCTAAACCTGAAACTCCAATACTTTGGCCACCTCATGTGAAGAGTTGACTAATTGGAAAAGACTTTGATGCTGGGAGGGATTGGGGACAGGAGGAGAAGGGGACGACAGAGGATGAGTCAGTGATGGATGGCATCACCGACTCGATGAACGTGAATCTGAGTGAACTTCGGGAGTTGGTGATGGACAGGGAGGCCTGGCGTGCTGCGATTCATGGGGTCGCAAAGAGTTGGACACGACTGAGTGACTGAATTGAACTGAAGTATATTTTTAAGATATTTCAGTTTAATTCTAAATGACTCTGAACTGGGAAATCATCTTCTACTCAGAGTTTGAAATTAATACTAGAGAAATACGAACAATCTTTCTTAAGGAATATTTTATTCAAACATTTTGATTGCCATTTTCATGAAAATTGTTTACAAATGCTTAATAGGCATAAAAAAGCAAATTATGATTTTATGTTACTTAATATGAGCTTTCATTAACACACAGATTTCTCGAAATTGCATAGAATTGGAAGTATTCAATTAAAGAAAATAAAACAACACCAAACAAGAAATTAAAACAGAAATTGATTTTATTCTGATACATTGACAGCAATATGACAGAAAACATAGAACACGTTTGGATAGCCAGTTTTGCCTTGAAACAAAGGGCTTGGAGAGTTTTTGAGTTCTGGGGTGGGCTAGTAGAAGCATTGGAGAACAGAGGTTGTTAGATGGGAGTTAATGAACAGGATATGTTGAGTATATTGAGTTATTCTCTTTATTGATTTTTTAAAATTTTACCTTAATTGAAAGAAAATTGCTTTACAATGCTGTGCTGGTTTCTGCTATACAACAATGTAAATTATCCATAATTATATATATACCCCTTCTATCTTGAACCTCCCTCCCTTCCCCCGATTCCACCCCTCTAGGTCATCCCAGAGCACTAGGCTGGGCTCCCTGTGTTATATACCAAGTTCCCACCAGCTACCTACTTTACACATGATAGTGTAAATATGTTGATGTTGCTTTCTCCATTCATCCCACTCTCTCCTTCCCTCACTGTGTCCACGAGTCCATTCTCTACACCAGCATCTCCATTCCTTCCCTGCAGATAGGTTTATCAATACCATTTTCCTAGATTTCATACATATGCATTAATATATGATTCTGCTTTTCTCTGTCTCACTTCACTCTGTATAACAGGCTCTAGGTTCATCTATCTCATGAAAACTGACTCAAATTTGTTCTTTTTATGGCTGAGTAATATTCCGTAGTATATGTCTATATATACCATGACTTTTCTATGCATTTCTCTGTTGATGGGCATTTAGGTTGAGTCCATGTCCTAGCTATTGTAAATAGTGATGCAATGAACATTGGAATCATGTGTCTTTTAGAATTGTGTATTTAGAATTTTTTCCTCAGGGTATTATACTCAGTAGCGGGATTGCTGGGTCATATGATTTATTTCTTTTTTTTGTTTTTTAGGAATCTCCATACTGTTACAGTCCCACCAACAGTATAGGTAGGTTCCCTTTGCTCTACATCCTCTCCAGCATTTATTGCCTGGAGATTTTTTATAATGGTCATTCTGACTGGTGTGAGGTGATACTTCATTGTTTTTTTAATATATATATTTCCCTAATAATTAGTGATGGTAAGCATCTTTTCATGTGTTTTTTGGACTCCAGCATTTATTGCCTGGAGATTTTTTATAATGGTCATTCTGACTGGTGTGAGGTGATACTTCATTGTTTTTTTAATATATATATTTCCCTAATAATTAGTGATGGTAAGCATCTTTTCATGTGTTTTTTGGTACATCTGTATGTCTTCTTTAGAGAAATGTCTGTTTGAGTCTTCTGCCCATTTTTAATTGGGCTATTTGTTTTTCTGAATTGAGCTGTATGAGCTGCTTTTATATTTTTGAAGATTAATCCTTTGTCAGTTGCTTTTGTCCACAATTACTTTCTCTCATTCTGAGTATTGTCTTTCAGTCTTGTTATTTCTTTTGCTGTGCAAAAGGTGTTAAGTTAATTAGGTCCCATTTGTTTATTTTTGTTTTTATTTCCGTTACTCTAGGAGGTGAGTCAGAGTGGATCTTGCTGTGATTTATGTCAAAGAATTTATTAGCTATGTTTTACTTTAAGAGCTTTATAGTTTCTGGCCTTACATTTAAGTCTTTAATTAATTTTGAGTTCAGTTTTGTGTATACTGTTTGGAAATATTCTAATTTCATTCTGTTACATGTAGCTGTCCATGTAACATCTTTTAAAAGACACTGTTTTTTCTCCACTGTATATTCTTGTCTCTTTTGTCAAAATAACACATGGGTGTACCTTTCTATCTTGTCCCATTGGTTTGTATTTCTGTTTGTGTGCCAGGACCATATTGTCTTGGCAACTGTAGCTTTGTAACATGGTCTGAAATCAGGAAGGTTGATTCCCTCAGCCCCATTTTTCTCTCTTAAGATTGCTTTGGCTATCCAGGATCTTATTCAGTTTTGTGTATACTGTTTGGAAATATTCTAATTTCATTCTGTTACATGTAGCTGTCCATGTAACATCTTTTAAAAGACACTGTTTTTTCTCCACTGTATATTCTTGTCTCTTTTGTCAAAATAACACATGGGTGTACCTTTCTATCTTGTCCCATTGGTTTGTATTTCTGTTTGTGTGCCAGGACCATATTGTCTTGGCAACTGTAGCTTTGTAACATGGTCTGAAATCAGGAAGGTTGATTCCCTCAGCCCCATTTTTCTCTCTTAAGATTGCTTTGGCTATCCAGGATCTTCTGTGTTTCCATACAGATTGTGAAATTTGTATGGAAAAAATTTTTATTTTAGTTCTATGAAAAATACCATTGTTGATAGGGATTCCACTGAATCTGTAGATTGCTTTTGGTATTATAGTCATTTTCACAATATTCATTCTTCCAATCCAAAAATATGGTATATATCTCTATCTGTTTGTGTCATCTTTGATTTCTTTCATCAGTGTCTTATGGTTTTCTGCATACATGTCTTTTCTCTCTTTAGGTAGGTTAATTCCTACGCATTTTGTTCTTTATGTTGCAATGGTGAATGGAATTGTTTCTTTAATTTCTCTTTCTGATTTCTCATTGTTAATATATAGGAATGCAATGGATTTCTGTGTATTAATTTTATATCCTGCAATTTCACTATATTCATTGATTAGCTCTATGAGTTATTGTTGAGTTTGCAAATATTTGGTGGTTGGGGGCTGATTAGGCTATTTGTGCTTGCTAATTAGTGTTCATGGATGTTAGGCTCCTCCCTTCTTATAGAGACTGGGAGATGGGGGTTCTGTCTTCCTTGATGATTACATTTCAAAGGAATAGTTCCTAGGTACTTAAGAAAGAAGTCTCTGTGCTATAAAACTGGCAAGAGTCTCAGAAAAGATTTAATATGCATTTCTAAAAGGTGAGAAAATTTACAATTGCAAGTTTTCTAAAGTCACTATTAAACGGAAAGGAAGTCAAGGACATACAGTCAGTTAGAAACCTATCTAAATCTAAATGAAACTAAGGGGAACATCGCAGCTGTCTTGGTCAACTATAACGTGGGTTAGATTAAGTGCTCTAATTAAATTTATTATTTAAAAATAATTCTATATTTAATACTCACAGCTATGTAATTTTAGGTTATGATAAGCAATTTTTGTCAAAATTAGGTATATCAGAAAACTCTTTACACTTCTCAATTCTTGTATTTAGAAAGGAGTATTTTCACAAAAGGGTTTTCTTTCAGGTAAGAGATTCATGACTTTGAAGATCAGGCTACTTGTGACCCAAATCTGACATTTAAGAGCGGTGTGACCTTATGTAAATGACTTAGTTCTTTCTTGTAAAATGGAGATAAAAATAGCCATCTTCCATAGCCTTTAACTAGATATGAAAAGCTGCTACTGAGAAACACATAACTGACTAGCACACAGAAGACTGCCACCAAATTCAAATCACCTCCACTTAGTA
Organism: Cephalophus harveyi; assembly: GCA_006410635.1. Taxonomy (NCBI): domain Eukaryota; kingdom Metazoa; phylum Chordata; class Mammalia; order Artiodactyla; family Bovidae; genus Cephalophus; species Cephalophus harveyi. The sequence goes on from SJYT01029492.1 coordinate 265,978, forward strand.
TCTCTGGCACTGCTGTAAAGAAAGACTAGAATAGGAAATATAACAATTTTTTACAAGAGTAAAAGAGCTGTGTTGTCCCCTATCTCTTTTCCCTCCAAACACATGTAATTATATCCTGTACAACTGAATGTTTAGAGCAAGGGCCTGAAGTCATCTGGGAATTCCACAGTGACATTTGTGACCTTAATTGAACCTCTAGGCCAAAGTTTCTCCATTTGTCAATTAGACATAATATTGGAAAACATCTCTCCTTCACAAGAGTGCTTTTAGCATTACTGAAAAAAAAGAATCTTTTCAAAGCACACAAAATGAAAATACTTTATTGTTATTAAATAGGTGATGAATTGTTTATCATTCATTGTTGGTTATAAAAGTCCATAGCTTGAGGAAGCAAAGACTTTCTTGAGAATCTTAGCCAAAAAAAAAAACAAAACTGTTTAATGGCAGTTGAATTACTTTTAAAATTGGAAAGAAAAAAAAAAAGATCATTGAGAAAACTCAGTATTGCTGTGGAGAAAGAAGGAGCTATTACACCTTGTTGTTGATGTTGTTCTTCAGTTGCTAAGTCATGTCCTACTCTTAGTGACCCCATGAACTGTAGCCCACCAGGCTCCTCTGTCCATAGCTTTCCCAGGCAAGAAGACTGGAGTGGGTTGCCATTTGCTTCTCCAAGGGATCTTCCTGACCCAGGGATTGAACCTGCCTCTCTTACACTGTAGGCAAATTCTTTACAATTAAGCCACCTGGGAAGCCCAAGTTATATTATACCTTAGTGGAATATATATAACACTGGAAGGAAATGTAGATAGTCTCATTTCTTGACTGTATCTATATGAGGCAAGCACTACACAGGGACATAGCCAAGGCATTTCCTTTTTTGTGCAATACACTGTCAAAGAGTATATCTTAAAAAGAATCTAATTTTGTATTTGGAAAGTCAGGGTCTTTAACCACATTAAGAAACTAATACTTATTAATTAATTTGTGGCATGTATATTTAATACATTGATAACTTATGCAACCTATAAATGTTTTAAAATATACAAGAAGTCAACTAAATATTGAACAAAACCTCTCCTACATTTACAAAATCTGCTTGGTAAGCTATAAAATTTCAGCTTGAGAAGAGATGAACTTTTTGTCTAGGATAAGCAAGTTTTGTTATGAAAATTCATGTTTTAAATAAGATCAGTACTTACTGAAAAGATAATACAGTTTATCATCTTTCTAGCAGGTTATCCTTGAAATACTAAATGCATTAATTATAAATGATTCTTAAAAATTCTTCATGATGTCATAAGTTTTAAAAAGCTAGATACTTTCACTTAAAAGTAATGACAGATCTTAATGAGTAATAACTATTTAGATAGAGAAAAGAATACAAAAGGAACTGACCTCAGCTTCTACTTGTATGGAAATGACTGGGTATCCTACAGGAAGAATGGAGAAATAGGGAAGAGGTAGAACACAAACTCAGTAGAGCTACATAAGTAAAAAATTAGGAAGAGATCAGCCCATGTGAAACTACCTGGGTTTGCTAACTGACATTTATTGAAAGTTAGGCTCCTTTCTACAGAAATTGGGACATAGGGGCCATATCTTCAGATGTTGGCTGAAACAGTTAAATTATGTTGATAGCCTTGACTTGTCTCAGTGCCTTGACTTGTCTCAGGCACTTTAAGAAAGATTAAGGTCATCCTGGGGATGCAGCCTTGAGTTTTTAGATGTAGTTTTACCTCTTGATCACAGGGCCTATAGTCTAAATGAAAGTAAAAGTGGTAAAGAAAGAGTTAAACTATTATACCTGCTATGATGAAAGTCTATATAATGTGAATTGCAAACATCAGTAGAAGTCAACTCTACCTGGGCAATGAATATTAATAAAAGAGGTAGTGTTAGAGGTGAACCTTGATGATGAAGTAGATATTCTTCATGTAGACAGTGACAAGAAAAGTAATGTGTATGAGGGAATCAGAATGAGAAAAACTGCATATGTATTAAATTCTCCAGCATATCTTAGAAATGAATGTAGAAGAATAGATTCCATGAGTAGGATGGAGACTCAGAAGAAGGGGAGACAGTTTTTAAGTTAAACAAATAGAATTAAATGATGAAGGAAAAAATATGCCACTGTGTCACAGTACCCAAACTGTACACCAATGCATTGCAGCATAGCACAGAAAACTCCTAGGAGTGCTATGGGACACTTTAAATTTCAGGAGGAAACACTGAAATATCTGTGTCATACCATACATATTACCACTATTAAGTTGTCAGAATTAACTATTTAATAAATTAAACTGTTGGATATTTATTTCACATGAAGGGTGCTTTGAAGAAAATAACTACAATGTGACAGGTTACAAGAGCCAAGAAAGTTTAGGCACTAGCCACACCCTTATGGCAGAAGGTGAAGAGGAACTAAAAAGCCTGTTGATGAAAGTGAAAGAGGAGAGTGAAAAAGTTGGCTTAAAGCTCAACATTCAGAAAACTAAGATCATGGCAGCTGGTCCCATCACTTCACGGCAAATAGATGGGGAAACAGTGGAAGCAGTGTCAGACTTTATTTTTTTGGTCTCCAAAATTGCTGCAGATGATGACTGCAGCCATGAAATTAAAAGATGCTTACTCCTTGGAAGGAAAGTTATGACCAACCGAGATAGCATATTGAAAAGCAGAAACATTACTTTGACAACAAAGGTCCATCTGGTCAAGGCTATGGTTTTTCCTGTGGTCATGTATGGATGTGAGATTTGGACTGTGAAGAAAGCTGAGTGCCAAAAAACTGATGCTTTTGAACTGTGGTGTTGGAGAAGACTCTTGAGAGTCCCTTGGACTGCAAGGAGATCCAACCAGTCCATTCTAAAGGAGATCAGTCCTGGGTGTTCTTTGGAAGGACTGATGCTAAAACTGAAACTCCAGTACTTTGGCCATCTCATGCAGAGAATTGACTCATTGGAAAAGACTCTGATGCTGGGAGGGACTGGGGGCAGGAGGAGAAGGGGATGACAGCAGATGAGATGGCTGGATGGCATCACCAACTTGATGGGCGTGAGTTTGAGTGAACTCCGGGAGTTGGTGATGGACAGGGAGGCCTGGTGTGCTGCAATTCATGGGGTCACAAAGAGTCAGACATGACTGAGCGACTGAACTGATAATGACTTTTCATTTTATTTTATAAGAAACAGAGAAAGCCAGAAGAGTTTGAAGATGGGGAACCAAATGGACAATTGGGCTTTGGAAATATTGTTCTGATAACACTGGCAAGCAAACATTAGAGGGTTGCCATTTTGGAGATGTAGAGACAATTTTAATATTATTCTAAGTAGACAAGAAAGAGACAGTGAGATGTCTAATAAATGAAGATATATAAAGTAGTAACTGCTATCACTTAGGCAAGTGGCTCTTAGCTTCCTTGTTCCTTTGAAATGTTAGAAGTCTTTGGCAACACTTTTTCTTCTTTTCTTTTTGGCTGCACTGGGTCTTCATTGCTTTGTGCAAGGGCTCTCTCTAGTCACAGTGAGCAGAGACTACTCTTCATTGTGTTGCAGGAGCCTGTCTTGCGATGGCTTTTGTGGCTTCTCTTGTTGTGGAGCAAAGACTCTAGGCACACAGAATTCAGTAGTGGTGGCACATGGGTTTAGTTGCTCCACATGTGGAAACTTCCTGAACCAAGCATGAAACCTGTGTCCCCTGCATTGGCAGGCAGATTCCTATCCAATGCTCCACAAGGGAAGTCCAGCAACACTCTTGTAGTTATTATATTAACTATTGCTTAGCTCGGAGAAGGCAATGGCATCCTACTCCAATACTCTTGCCTGAAAAATCTGATGGGTGGAGGAGCCTGGTAGGCTGCAGTCCACGGGGCCGCTAAGAGTCAGACACGACTGAGCTACTTCACTTTCTCTTTTCACTTTCATGCATAGGAGAAGGAAATGGCAACCCACTCCAGTGTTCTTGCCTGCAGAATCCCAGGGACAGGGGTGCCTGGTGGGCTGCTGTCTAGGGGGTTGCACAGATTCAGACACAACTGAAGTGACTTAGCAGCAGTAGCAGTATTACTTAGCTGTTCTTTTAGTAGCATTTCCTCTTTACGTTTCTTTTTAAATCTGTACATCATTGTCTTATAGATATTTGAATAAAGTCATTTACAGTCTTAGACAAAGCAGTGGTCTGACACAAAGCGACATTCTTGTTTGCGTGTTCCAGTAAAAATGATATATTTAAAATGCTCGGCTGACAGCATATTACACATTTAACTTATTTTGCAAGGAAAGCTAATATTCTACTAATTAAGAACCAGTGACCTTGACTGATCAGCCTAATGGAAGCCAGTACCAGAAGTATTTCCTTAGTACATACGATTCATAAAATGTTTTCATTTCTACGCACAATTCCTAGTTGCCCATGCATTGAATCTTCACTTCCTGATGAAGACATTGCTTTGTAAGATCATTTTATGCCCTTAGTAACCTGAGGCCTATATTAAGAGAGAGTTCAAAACATGTTACAGCTACTATTTATTGGGTGCTTTCCATGATTCAGGCACATTTTTAACATTTAATGTGCATTGTTTTACTTAATTCCTACACCGATTCTATGATGAAGGTGCCTCATTCTAATCCCCAGTTTACACATGAGGAAACTGAAACACATCCAAGTGTGCCAGGTCACATAGGTATGAAGGTGGATCTAAGATACACACTTAGCCTTTGTAACTCCACAGCCTGTAAATTTAACAACTACACTATAACTCTTTCATGTGAGAACAGTAATTAAAGTTTGTGTATGATTACTTTTAAAGAATATTTAGCTGTAGGCTCACAAGATAATTGAGGGAAAGGTACAATTTTACCACATACCCCTGCCTTCACTTATGCATATATTCCTTCATTATCAACATCCCCCACAAAAGTGGTACATTTGTTATAATTGATGACCCTACAATGACCTGTTCTAATTATCTAAAGTTATAGTTTACCTGAGAGTTCACTCTTGGTGTTGAACATTCTATAAGCTTGGACAAACATGATGTGTATTCATCATTAGTATCATACATATTTTACAACTCTGAAAATTTTCTGTCATCCTCTTCTTCATCCTTCCCTCCCCCTAGGCCCTTGCAAACAGTGACCTTTTTATTGTTTCAGTGATTTTGCCTTTTCCAGAATGTCATATAGTTAGAGTCATACAGTATGTAGCTTTCTCAAATGGGCTTTTTTTCACTTAATAATATATGTTTAAGGTTTCCCCATGTCTTTTCTTGACTGATAACATAGGTTTTTTTTTTTAGTTCTGAATGATGCTTTATTGTCTGGGTATACCATGATTTACTTATTCATTCACCTACTGAATAGGACTTCCCTGGTGTCTCAAACAGTAAAGAATCTGCCTGCAATGCAGGAGACCAGAGTTTGATCCTTGGGTTGGGAAGATACTCTTGAGAATGAAATGGCAACTCACTCCAGTATTCTTGCCTGAGAACTGCTGCACAGAAGAGGCTGGTGGGTTACAGTCCACAGGATCACAAAAAGCTGCACACCACTGAGCGACTAACACTTTCATTTTCACATTGAAGGACATCTTGGTTGCTTCCAAAGAACTCCAGGAGTTGGTGATGGACAGGGAGGCCTGGCGTGCTGCGATTCATGCGGTCGCAAAGAGTCGGACATGACTGAGCGACTGAACTGAATAAAGTGTCTATAAAATCCTTCCTTTTTTTGTGGTCATACATTTTTCAACCCCTTTGGGTAAATGCCAAGGAGCAGGATTGATGGGTTGTATAGTTTGAATATGTTCAGTTTCATTTAAAAAAAAAAAAAGCCAAACTATCTTTCAAATTGGCTGCACCACTTTGAAATCCCACCAATAATGTGTGAGAATTCTTGTTGCTCCACGTCCTCAGCAAAATTTAGTGTCTTCAGTGTTCTGGACTTGGACCACCATTCTAATTGATGTGTAGTGGTATCTCATTATTTTATTTTATATTTCTCTGATGATATGACATGGATCCTGTTTCCACATGCTTATTTGCAATCTGTATATCTTCTTTGATGAGGTGTCTGTTAAGGTCTTTGGGCCTTTTGCTTTTTTGTTGTTGTTGAGAGTTATATTTTGTATGGTGGGAATTTTTAGAACTTCAAGCCCAGGAGACAGTATCTCAAGTGACCCTGCTCTCTGAGCCCTTTTTTTAAATATTGCCATTTGTTTTTTTATTCTTGAGTTTTAGAGATCATTGATATTTTGGATGACAGTCCTTTATTGGATGCCTGTGGCATATGTTTTCTCCTCATCTGGTGACTTACTTTTCTCATTCCCTTGAGTAATTATATATTTTAACATCAAGTTATATATACCAATTTACAAAGCTCTTTGGCCTAGGTTAATTAGATGAAATATTGTTGATCTTGTTTTTAGAGAAAATATTATTGATCTTGTTTTTAGAGAAAATATTATTGATCTTGTTTTTAGAGAAAATATTACTGTGACTGTGGAGAGATACATTAATAAAAACAAGCTGGACAAGTGCAGTTAGAGGGAGATTGCCTAAGAAAGGTGGCCTCATTTGTTGTAATGCTTTGATGTCACTTGCCTAGTCCTTAAGTTAATGGATTTAAAAAACTTGAATATCGCAGTTCTTTCACATTTATTAGCTCCTCTGGTGTTGGAATATTACTAAAGTACTCTTGCCTGGAGAATCCCATGGACGGAGGAGCCTGGTAGGCTGCAATCCATGGGGTCGTGCAGAGTCGGACATGACTAAAGCAACTTAGCAGCAGCAGCAGCATAAAACATTTATGTTAACTTGGAATATTACTATTAATACATAGACACAGATATACTAGCCTAGTCACCAGAATTCTAAAGATGTCTGAATGGCATCACCAACTCAAGGGACATGAAGGGACATGAGTCTGAGTAAACTCTTGGAGTTGGCAATGGACAGGGAGGTCTGGCGTGCTGCAGTCCATGGAGTCACAGAGTCGGACACGACTGAGCAACTGAACTGAACGGAACCTGGGTTCTTCCTTGATCACATCAGGGTGCTCAGGACAAAGATTTGAAAAATAAAAAATATTAGAAGATTACATGATGACCATATAATTAGATTAGAGAGAAAAAGAGTGTTTTGGGATGTAATTCATTCATGTCATGATATGCCCTGAATAGGGCTTACCTCGTAGCTCAGTTGGTAAAGAATTCACCTGCAGTGCCAGAGACCCTGGTTAGATTCCTGGGTCAGGAAATCCCCGGGGAAAGGGATAGGCTACCCACTCCAGTCTTCTTGGGCTTCCCTAGTGGCCCAGATGGTAAAGAATCTGCCTGCAATGTGGGAGACCTGGGTTCAGTCCCTGGGTTGGGAAGATCCCCTGGAGGAGGGCATGGCAACCCACTCCAGTATTCTTGCCTGGAGAATCCCCATGGCCAGCGGAGCCTGGTGGGCTACTGTCCATGGGGTCGCAAAGAGTCAGACATGACTGAGCGACTAAGCACAGCACAGCACATGGCCTGAATATTTGTCATTGTCTTATAACAAAGATGTCCTTCAAGACCAAGATGAGCAAGCGTGGGGTGAGGTTCACAGAGCAAGTGGGTAATTGTAAAGGGAGAAATGTGGCAAATATTCAGGGAAAAGAGAAAATTATTTCTCAGAAGTACAAGTATTTTGAAATATCTATCTATGGTTAGTAAGTATACAGAGATTAGGAACGAGAAGTATAAGAAAGGATGAAGTAGGATTATATAATGAATGGACATCTCATTAAAGAGTCTGGATGTTTTCCTGAAAATATCAATAGGTTTCATGTTTATTTAGCTTTATGACAGGATACAGGGCAGGAAAACAAAGGGCTGTAATGTCTTCAGCTTATCTTCTTCTCTCTCAGCAATGACATGTGCATAGTATTTTTGTTTATCTCACCACAAGGATGTTTGGGACCCAATAAAGAGAGCCAACGTATATAGGGGTCACCTTGTCACACAGAAGCTACAAGCTACATCGTCCATCAGTTCTTTATACCGTTTCATTCTTCATTCCCAAACCTGCTCGTCAATATGTAATTCTCCCACCCCAGAGCTGACTTCACAAAACAAACAGAAATACCATTTCTCATTTTTCTCAGCTCCACTCCTTCCAAGGAAAGACTGCTGTGGAAAATGGAGATTGTTCTCTGAGAGGCTGCCTCACATCAGCTGACGTTAAATTCTTTCTCTCAGCTTCACCCTCATGACCTCAAATCAATATTTTCACAAAATATATTCCTTAAGTTTTCTGTGATATTTTTTCTGACCGACACATCTAATGTTATACATGCAGGAAAAAGCAAGCTAGCACAGCTATAACCATCAGGATTTGTGTCCAATAAAGTGTAGGTAACATTTCTCTAAAATATGTTAATTTGAGCAATGTGCTTCCTAAATCTTTAGACACTTTTTAATCAGTTGCATGTTGCCCTCTCATTCACTAGTACTTGCATCTTTCAAAAATTATTAGAGACATTTATATGTGTGTTTTATTTCTCTAAAGCCAAATTTACCATTTTGTCAGGACAGTTTCCTAAGGGGTAATGTCAATTGGGGGTTTTAAATTGGTTTCCCAAAATATCTTTTCATCCTGGGGGTCATCATTAGTATCCATTTCATTTTCTTTAATTTCCATATATAAGCCCATAAAATACTTTATTATGCCATATAGCAGTAGATGAGACACTAAAGCAATGCTTAGCACACAAACCACTTGTTAATATTACACCAAATGGCAGTCAATAAGATAGTACAATAATACTTAGCACACCAAACATTTGTTTGTATTGCAGTGTAATTTCCCAATCCTTCCCAGCAGAATTATCTCTTGCCCATAGACTATATATTTTCAGTGACAGGGATGGTCACTAGAGCACTCAATAAATTCAGGTTCCTTCTGGCCTGGAGGCCTAATCATACTCATCTGTGAAGGAACAGGTTTTTATTGACACTGGTTCCCACATATTAATGTAGTGTACAACTCATTTACCCTGTAGAGAGAACACAGTGTTGTTGTTTTATCTGCTCCATATCCACTAACTGTGCAACATGAAATGGTTCCTCCTTTCAAATTCATGGCACACATGCAATAAGGGAATGATAAAGAGTGCGCATTCCAGCAGTACCCTACTATAATTTAGGTGGCCCTTAGCATTTAAATAGCTGGTGTGGGCTCTTAAAACACCCCAGCATTGCTCTTTAGACACAATTGCCATCAAGCACAGTAGAGAGCCCTTCTGGGTGAAAATATAGCCCCTTCCCAGAGTTGTTGCTGGGCAGAATGTCCCAAGTGGCTTTTTCTTCCCTCCAGGTAGCAACAGAGCCTCACCAGGTCCTTCTTTCCCCATTCCTGGAAGTAGATGGTAGGTGCACAGAGATAAAAGATAACAGGTCAGTCTCTACCACTGGGCAATAAAGCTACATTTAAGGTGAGTCTTAGCTTGTTCACATTAGGCAAAGTGACCATCTAATCTAGGATTGTCTTAGGAATAAATATAATTAAATTGAAAGGAATACAGTATCTTAAAGAGTAAGGCTCCATTCAACTGGAAGAAGAGTAAATGCAATCCTGGTCTAAACCACTAGATCATGGCTATGCCCGACTCTGAGGTGCAACCCTATGGACTGTAGCCTGCCAGGCTCCTGTGTCCATGGGATTCTCCAGGCAAGAATACTGGAGTGGATTGCCATGCCCTCCTCCAGGGGATCTTCCTGACCCAGGGATAGAGCCTGTGTCTCTTACATCTCCTACATTAGCAGGCAGATTCTTTACCACTAATACCACCTGGGAAGCCCAAACCACTAGATCAGATAACTCAAAATAAAGGAAAATTTTGTGAGGTGTGAAAGACAAAGATTAGTGCCACAGCTTCATTTCCCACCCATTTACTCCTATCACACAGAAACCTTCCCTAAAGAGTTTTCATATTCCAATGAAGCACATACTCGCTGAGGCAGACTTTCTTATCCTTCTAAACATTTGCACACACTGTCATTCAAATCTGCATGCTTTAATTGCCAATTCTAATTTTCAATTAAGCCACTCCTGTGTAACTGATAGGAATTCATGTCCATTATACATTGTGATTTTTGTCCCATTTTGATAAACAGGCTATGGTGAAATGTATTCCCTATGAAATATGAACATAGGACCCCAAACATTTATCTATTCCAGAAAAGACCCAATGAAATACCCCAAGAGCCATGAGCAGTGTTCTATGTAATTTGCCATTGATGGCCTTGATCCCGCGGAATTCTCCCAGTGCCATTTTTGGACATTTTTTTTTCTCTTGATAGCATTTAGGACAGTCTGCCACCATACTAGTGGCTTTCCTGAATGACACTGGTTTATGCCATTGTTTCATCCACAATGGCATTGCTTGAGCACTACTGTGATGAGCAGTGTTCTATGTAATTTGCCATTGATGGCCTTGATCCCGCGGAATTCTCCCAGTGCCATTTTTGGACATTTTTTTTTCTCTTGATAGCATTTAGGACAGTCTGCCACCATACTAGTGGCTTTCCTGAATGACACTGGTTTATGCCATTGTTTCATCCACAATGGCATTGCTTGAGCACTACTGTGCCAGCTCATCTTATATACACAAATATTTTTCCTCAGGGGCAGACCAGGGCACCTGCCTTGCCTTTCCAGTGCCACAAACAGGTTCTCTTGGTGCACATCCACAAATGCAGTTCTCCCTAGGTGCTTCTGTAGTGTTATCCACAAAAACACCCTTTCATACCAAGCTTCTCTTATATATGTATTCATCAAGGAACCATTTGCCTGCACATTTATGCAATACAGCCCTATATGCATCTCTATAGTCAAACATTTCCCTGAGGCCAAGAACCCAGTTTTTCCTGCTCTGTCACATATGCTACTCTCAGTTTCAGCCCACTGTGTATACTTACCACAAATGACTCTCAGGTAGCAGTGGCCTTCTATACCAAGTTCCGCCATTCAGTAGAACTCCCACCAATTAATTCAGCAGGTGTTATGCCTCAGTAGGTTTCAGACCCTATGACACTAAGAGTGGGTAAAATCTTCAGAAGCTCCACTGTAGAGGCAGAGATGCTACCTACTCTTAGATATTATGCACTCCCTCAGAGCCGATCTCTCTAACATGTTCCTAAATGCACTATTTGTATTTTATCAGGAAACTTGTGCAGCTCTTTCCTCTTGAGATCTCTTTATAATACAATCCATGACTTTAGAGGTAACTCAAACCTCAGTATAATCTGATGGTGCTCAAGTATGAGGGCCATTTCTACAAGAGCAAATGGTGTGCTAATAACTGACTCTCACATGAGCTCATTTTAGACACAATATCAGGGAGTATATTGGTCTGGAAATCTAGCAATCACCTTCAAGTAGCATTCTAGGGCTTTTGCCAGGGATACATCCATGTGTGTTTTAGTAGTGGCCTTATCTAAAATTCCTGGCAGTTATGTCAAGATTATAAATCCAAGATGGGCAGCTTGGGCTACCCTCTGCTCTGGACCACATTCAAGCCCATTTCTTTCACTAGTCTCTTTGTAGATCAGGGCCAACAGGATTCCCAAATATGGCATACGTGTCCTAGAGAATTCAAACAGCCCTTTGAGGCTTTGTGTCTGTCTCTTACTAATAAAGACCCAGAAAGGATAGTAATTTGCTCTTCACTGTTTGTGAAATGCCTCTGATAGTCCTAGCCCAGATCATTTCTGAAAAAAGGACTGACTGAGCTGGGCCCTAAGGCTTAGCCAGATTATTCAGGGATCTTCAGCCAGTCTCATGTCAACTATAGTTTTTAAATTACCCCACCTCCTGTCTCAACTTCCTTTCTGAGAAGGAAAGTATATTATCAATTTCATGAATCAATAGATAGGGCAGTAACTGAATCCTGCAGAAAGTGAGTTATCTTTAAGGAAGATGGTAAAGTATATGTAACGTAATCTCTGTGGTGTGGATACACACAGTGGTTCATATACTGGGGAGATTCTGACTCTATGACCAAACGCCAGCAACACTGGCCTGCTTAACTTCCTGATAATTTTTACCCTCTCTGGCACATAGAAACTTTAAGCAGAGTTGTTCTATTTCTAGGTTTTCTCACAGGCCGAACAGGACTAAGATGGCAAGAACTAGTGTTCAGTAAGGACACTAGTCCCAAGACCTCTTTAATCAGGACCAAGACTTCCTGTTGCCTTCCTAGAAGGTGGTACAGTTTATTCTTTGCTACAAAAAATGTTTAGGGGAATTATAAGGACTGACATTAAGCTGATCCAAACCTGACAACGGGCAGGTGTCCTCAACACTCAGCTACAGACCAGTAAGGGCAAGACCTTTGTTCATGTATCATATCCTTTCCATTTATAGATTCAAGCAAGGGGAATGGCACTACTGGGTAGTTCTTCCTTTATCATGTTTCTTTCAGGAGTGTTACTCGGACCATGGCGCCTCCTATCACACATCTCCATCTCTCCTTAGCTTCCTTTTTGACTTCTTACTGTTGTCCTCTTGCTCCCTGGAGATGTACAGTACATTATGTACCAATATTCACTTATTTCAAAAAGTTTTTACCAACTCTAGGATATTCTGCTTTAACCAAAGCACATGGCCTTGGAATTTTCACTGGGGTAGGGCAAAATGTCCTAGCCTTCATGTTAATCCTCTATGATTTCTACTGCCTTAGTCACAGGGTGCATTCAGCAGCCTGAATCAACAGCTTTTGTTATTGTTCCCTAACAGCATCACTGGACTTAAATTCATCCAGGATGGGTTAAAGGGAGCACATCTCACAGGATTTACTAAGGAAAGCAGCTGTCCAGATATGGCGCAGATTTTCCTCTTTACAACTATTGTTAGTGAGCTAGTAAATCTTTTGAAAGAATACCTTAAATTTTTTCTTTTTTATCCCTTGTCCTAACTGCCACCTAATAATAAGTGTATCTAATTTACCCCTTCCTTAATTCTTTAGCTGCCTCTCTCCCAACCTGTCCCACTTTACCTCTCTTTGACTTTTGTTTACCAGTAATCCAAGAGAGAAATCTATGTAATGCAGCTACCCTGGCATCAAATTCTCAGCAGAATCCCTTCTGTTTCTTGCATCACTATATTTTGACTCAAGGATCTGAAAGCCAAACCTATTTCTAACACCATTTTCTAACACCACAGTTGTGGTTGTGGGTATGAGTTGGCAAGCAGATGTAAGAGGCACAGAGAGGATTTAACATAGTATTGTATGCTTACTTGGCATTATACAGGGGCATAACGCAGAACATGCAGGAAGTTCAGCGTCTCCATCTCATTTTCATCTCATTTAAGCAACTACTCAGGTATACAAAAGAAGAGGTTTCATTCGCAGCCTCAGCCACGTGGACAGGATGGCTGCCAGAGATGAGAGCCAAGGTACGTGTGGAGGGTGTACCAGGGTACATCCTGGATACATAGAGGTTTCTCAGCCTCTATTCCCACCAAGTTTTAGATCACAGTTATCACATAGGCTTTTTGTTAACTCACAGCTCTCCCCCCTGCCCCCTGCAACCCGAGGCAGATGTGTATAACCCAGACAACAAATGAGGCAGACAAAATATTCCTCATTTATCTTAACTCTACTGTTTCCAAGGAAACAGTACTATGAGAATTGAAGATTTTTCTGAAAGAGGCCTGATATTCAGCACTGATAGTAACCCTTTATTCACAACAACTCTCTCTCTACATATATACAAAGTTGTTGTTTAGGCAAGAAATCTGGACTAGAAACATGAATCTGAAAGCTGTCTGTATATACATGCCCACAAATGCTTGGAAATGGATGAATTAACCCCTGAGGAATGAGTAGCTTCACCAGAGTCGTAGGCTTTCTATGAAACTCATAGAGTTTCTATGAAACTCATGTTAGAGCCATTAGGATGCGTGGGTGAGCCTTTATATTCTTAGGTCAGTAGTTCTTAGCCAGAAAAAAAAAAAAAATCATCCCCTCCTGGCCCCCCACCTCTGGATATTGAGCAGTGTCTGGAGATTTTTTGATCATTGTGACTGAAGATGAGTACCACTGGTGACTCATGGGTAAAGAACAGGTATGCTGCTAAACATCCTGCAACACATAGAACAGAACTCCACAATAAAGAATTGTCCTGTCTAAAATGTCAATAATACATGTGTATTAGTTGCTCAGTCATGTCCTACTCTTTGCAAGCCCATGGACTATATGCCCACCAGGCTCCACTGTCCATGGAATTCTCCAAGCAAGAGTACTGAAGTGGGTAGCCATTTCCCTCTTGAGGTGCTCTTCCCAATCTGTGGATCGAACCCAGGTCTCCACACTGCAGGTGGATTCTTTACCATCTGGGCCACCAGGGAAGCCGAAGGTTAAAAAACCCTGTGCTAGCGACTTCACTTTCACTTTTCACTTTCATGCATTGGAGAAGGAAATGGCAACCCACTCCAGTGTTCTTGCCTGGAGAATCCCAGGGACGGGGGAGCCTGGTGGGCTGCCATCTATGGGGTCACACAGAGTCAGATATGACTGAAGCGACATAGCAGCAGCAGCAGAGCACAGATTAGTCATTAGATGTAGGTCAGCCTAGAGAAAGTGATGCAGGTGAGGACACTCTTCAGCTTTGAGGTGTCTGCTGGCAGCGTTTCCAGCAGCTGGTGAGTCATTTGTTTCTGAGTAGGCATGCAGTAGTGCCTCATGGCATCTGCCAGGTCTGTGGAAGCCTGCTTTTGACCACCTGTTGGGATCAGCAGTGTATTGATCATGCCTCTTTATTTTCTGTGAGTTCCAATGCTTTGATATCTTGGAGTCTTGCTGACTCTGGAGAGACTGCCCTTTGCATGTGCAAGCCAGTTCTTAGGGATGGTAAATGATTAGCTCAGGAGCACACTTTTCTTATGCAAACCAACTGATCTCCTCACGCTTCACCCCCTCCTCTCTCTCTCAGGGCCATTACCTCTCTTCCCTAATCATTCCAGATTGAGATACTATCTCCTTTCCCTACTCACCCCAGAGCTAGAAACAGTTTGAGACAACCCTGAAACCTCTGACATTATTCAAACTAGCCAGTCCTAAACCTGGTTTCCCTACCATGCCTATCCCTTCACACAGATATGGAAATGAAGGCTCTTGCCCAGGTTTTTTTTTTCCTGTAACCTCTGCTTTCAGACCATCCCTGTGCTTCCTGACATGGCCCTGTATATCATGCTATGTGCCTCCTCTTGGGAACTGAGAGTAATAAGCTATCTTTTTCATGGTAATCATCTCCTTTTCTTTTTGCCTAACCATAACTAAATAATGAAACCTGCATTTTAAAACAAGTAGGTGACTTGTTTAATATAGTAAATGATTAAATAATATATTAAATAATTAAAATATATTAGGAATGATTGATATCTTTTTATTTAGTTTTTTTTGCTTATTTTCTTCCTTTTCTAATTTTTTTGTATTTTAAGCATTTTTAAAATAACAGTTCGGCTGCAGAATGAGTATTAATTTTTTCTACTATGAAGTGAAAATATTGTGACCCCATGGACTGTAGCTGGCCAGGCTCCTCTGTTCATGAGGATTCTTCAGGAAAGAATACTGGAGTGGGTTGCCATTCTCTTCTCCAGGGGATCTTCCTGACCCAGGGATTGAACCTAGGTCTCCTGCACTGCAAGCAGATTCTTTACTGTCTGAGTCACCAGGGAGTTGTAACTGAGTATTAATTTTTTACTATACCCATGCACATTTTTCTCTTTTAAAATCTGTTTATTCTCCATGATAAAAGTGTACTCACACCTGGTATTTGGCCATAAACATTGTAGGTGAGTTGCTCTGGAGTTACTGACTGTCTACATAGTTATTAGTACATCCCATCTTATGATTTTGAACCAAAGAGTTTATGGACATAGAGCTTCTATCAAATATTTAGTAACATATTCTCATTAATATTGCCTTGTAAACAATTAATAATCCCCCTTATCCATGTAAATGAGCCATGCATTGTTTATTTCCAAATAATTAATTTTCAGCATTTGGTATTAATGACTATTCTTATATTATGATCTAATATCATAACAAGCACAATTTCAGCTTTTCTGTTATTTAACTGTTTTGTGGCCTGTTATTTGTCCAGTAAATGATCCATTAGTTTTATTTGTTGGAGGTTTTTTAATCAGAGTTGCAGTTTCAGTATCTGTGATTTCTAAGAATTTGTCCTTTTCTTCTATGTTGTCCATTTTATTGGCATATAATTGTTTGTAGTAGCCTCTTATCATCATTCCTATTTCTGTGGTGTCAGTTTTAACTTCTCTAATCCATTAGCTTTTAGAAGGAAATATACATACTACCTATTTAGAACATACTTGGTCTGTCATTTAAATAAATTATAAATGAAACTATTATGTGGCCTTTATATTTTACCATGTTTGCTACATGGTTCTTTAAAACTTGGAAGATGTATCTCCAAAGCTGCATTATAATTTTCCAATTTTTCCTTGTAAAGTTTTATTGCACAGTTTTTACTGCAAATATTTTGTAGTTATTTCTCATATAAAGGTTTATGCCTCTAATATCTTCATGGTGAATGTATCATTTTCCAATATAAAATGACAGTCAATTTCTTCTGATTCTGTGATGATTTATTTGCCTCAAAATCTAATATAACTGATTTCAATATTATCTACTTTCTTTTGTTTGCCTTTATACAATATATCTTTGGCAGGTTTCGTCCTTATCTTTTTACTATTATTTGGATGGGTCTTGGTGGAGACTTCTGACAAAATGTGGTCCACTGGAGAAGGGAATGGCAAACTACTTCAGTATTCTTGCCTTGAGAACCCCATTAACAGTACACAAAGGCAGAAAGATAGGACACTGAAACATGAACAACCCAGGTAAGTAGGTGTCCAACACGCTACGGGAGATCAGTAGAGAATAGCTCCAGAAAGAATCAAGAGACGGAGACACAGCAAAACCAACACCAAGTTGTGAATGTGACTGGTGATGGAAGCAAGGTCCGATGCTGTAAAGAGCAATCTTACATAGGAACCTGGAATGTTATGTCCATGAATCAAGGCAAATTGGAAGTGGTCAAACAGGAGATGGCAAGAGTAAACGTTGACATTTTAGGAATCAGTAAACTAAAATGGACTGGAATGGGTGAATTTAACTCAGTTGACCATTATATCTACTACTGTGGGCAAGAATCCCTTAGAAGAAATGGAGTAGCCATTATAGTCAACAAAAGAGTCCAAGATGCAGTACTTGGATGCAATCTCAAAAATGACAGAATGATCTCTGTTCGTCTCCAAGGAAAACCATTCAATATTACAGTAATCTAAGTCTATGCCCTGACCAGGAATGCTGAAGAAGTTGAAGTTGAACAGTATATGAAGACCTACAAGACCTTCTTAGGGGACTGAAATGCAAAAGTAGGAAGTCAAGAAACACCTGGAGTGACAGACAAATTTGACCTTGGAGTACAGAATGAAACAGGGCGAAGGCTAATAGAGTTTTGCCAAGAGAATGCACTGGCCATAGCAAACACCCTCTTCCAACAACACAAGAGAAGACTCTACACATGGACATCACCAGATGGTCAACACCGAAATCAGATTGATTATATTCTATGCAGCCAAAGATGGAGAAGCTCTATACAGTCAGCAAAAACAAGACCAGGAGCTGACTGTGGCTCAGATCATGAACTCCTTATTGCCAAATTCAGACTTATATTGAAGAAAGTAGGGAAAACCACTAGACCATTCAGGTATGACCTAAATCAAATCCATTATGACTATACAGTGGAAGTGAGAAATAGATTTAAGGGACTAGATCTGATAGA
>SJYT01029492.1:284135-340683 GCA_006410635.1 Cephalophus harveyi
TGTGGTGCTGGAGAAGACTCTTGATAGTCCCTTGGATGGCAAGGAGATCCAACCAGTCCATTCTAAAGGAGATCAGTCCTGGGTGTTCATTGGAAGGACTGATGCTAAAACTGAAACTCCAGAATTTTGGCCACCTCACGCAAAGAGTTGACTCATTGGAAAAGACCCTGATGCTGGGAGGGATTGGGGGCAGGAGGAGAAGGGGACGACAGAGGATGAGATGGCTGGATGGCATCATTGACTCGATGGACATGAGTCTGAGTGAACTCTGGGAGTTGGTGATGGACAGGGAGGCCTAGAGTGCTGCAATTCATGGGATCACAGAGTTGGATACGACCGAGTGACTGAACTGAACTAAGTGATTTTGTATATTCTAGAAAGCAGCTCTTTCCTTCATGTTACAAGAAAATTAGTTTAGTGTTGTGGCCGGTGCAGACATTGGGCACTGAGACCTAGAAGCTAAGGCTAATGACATTTAGGTTTACACATTAGTTATCTGTTGTGATAGTTGATTATATGTGTCAACCTGCCTGGATCAGGAGATGCTGATTTATTTTTGGGTGTGTTTGGGAGGTTGTTTCCAGATGTGATTAGCATCTGTATCTGTGAACTCAGTAGAGTAGATAAATTTCCCCATAGTTGACATCATACAATACACAGAAGACCAGAATAGAACATAAAAGAGTAATGAGGAATTTTCCCCTTCTTTTCTACCTCAGTGCTTGAGCTGGGGCATCTCATTTCATCTTCTCTTACTCTTGGAGTGGGACTTAACAGCACCAACTTCCCTTGAGTCTTGGGTCTTCACATTTAGACTGAATTACACCACTTATTTTTCTGGATCCCTGCCTTGTAAGATGGCTGATTGTGAGTTTTCTCAACGTTTATAATCTCATGAGACATTTCCCTACAATCAGTCTATGTATCTATGTCTATCTAAACTACTGGCTCTGTTTCTCTGGAGACTACTTCCTTCCAAAGGCAAAGTATCACTCATTACTTATGCTTTCTTTTTAAGTCCAAAGAAAATTGCAATTTGTAAAGATAATACTGGTTGTCTTGATTTGGGGGTTATGAATATATTAATATTTTTATGGATATCATACTTGGAATTTGGGAAGACTTCATCAAGCATTGCTAACAGAATTGATTCTGATGCTTATGCTCATTACTTTAAATGCACAGCACAAATCCTTACAACATTTTAGGTTTCTGTAGCATTTACTCCAATAATTTGCATGACACTATCATCACCCAGTGATTTAAAATGGAACATTTTTTTTTACCTATACGTCCCTATCAGCTTGTTTCCCATTTTCCTACAACTGGTGTCTCCTAACCCCCACACACAACACTGCAGTTTCCAGAACAAGCCTGTTCTAATGACTTCTAGCCCCAGCTTCTGACAGTAACCTCTGTTACCTGTGCCACTTGTCATGCTATAGATTTGAAAAATTTGCCTTTGTTTCATTCTCACATATGAGCTACAACAACTGGGCACTATGTTTTCCCCTGAGGCCTCAAATCCCTCTCTTGGTTACTTACCCAGTATTTAATATCCTCTGGGTTTACTTACCTCCTGAAACAATGGGAGGGGCTGTAATCTTGCCCTGTTCAAGGTCTGCTGCCTGGTCTGAGGAGGACATTCAGCTGCTGCTTGTCTGCCTCTCTGCCTTCTGGCTGGAATTTCTAAACCTGGTCCTCTCAATAGGCTTCCTCTGACATCACAGCTTCTAAAGTTGCCATCTATTATGATTTCTTTTCAACATTATAATCTACTTCCCAAAATGCACTCTTCCTGACTCCTGGAAACAAGCTCTGTTGCAAAATTATCATTATACCTGGGTCAAGCTCGGGATTTCTCTAGGATTCTCCAAACTTTATTTCCTGGGCCATACTTGGTCATATGAAAAAATGAGAATGTGACACATAAACAACATATTCTTATCTCTGGGATATGCTTGATGTTTCCTTCTCTCTCCTTCCAGTCAAATCCATAGCTAGTCCATCATGAAATACATTTCTAGTTCCATTAGAAGACCCAGGATGAAGTCACCATTATCTTTTACCTAGAATAAAATAGCCTCTAAGCTGCTCCCCAAGTTCACTATTGTCTCTTCCCCTATCTCTGCTGCATGGAGAGCAAAGAGGATACAATCACCCCCTGTTTCAAAGCCTTCGGGGTCCTCCTCATTGTTTTCACTTAGGCTTTCTGAGCCTTTTCTTTGACGAATACCTTCAGCGTCAACTTCTTTTCCAGTTACTCTTTCTCTCTCATTAAGTTCCAACCATACTGGACTGCTTTCTGGATTGTGAAAGTGTGATTTATAGCTCTGTGTGTTCAGAACACTTTCACCTTCACTCTTGTAGACAAATAGTAGTAAATCTATCCTTTAGGCACCAGCATCTCTTCATATAGGACTGAACTTCCTGTTGGATTACTGTTATATTCTCTGAGAGCACCCTGTACTTTTTGTTAGTAGCACTTCTAGCTTCTAAAAAAGTTCTTAGTTTCAACACTAGTATGATATTTACTTCTGCCATTATCCTGTAAACTTCATGATGCTATTTGGTTCATCAGTTCCAGACTAGCCCTAGCAGTATCTTGTACAAGTAGAGACTCAAAATATTTGGTCAATGAATGAAGAAAAAAAGATGAATGTGAAATGTAAATGAAATGTCAGCAATTTACCAATAATATTAACTATGTCTTATTAATAAATTATGTACTTAGTGATGGGGCTTCCCTGGTGACTCAGATGGTAAAGAACCTGTCTGCAATGCAGGAGACCCACATTTGATCCCTGAGTCAGGAAGACCCCCTTGAGAAGGGAGTGGCAGCCCCCTCCGATATTCTTGCCTGGAGATTCTCATGGACAGAGGAGCCTGGTAGGCTATAGTCCATGGAGTCGAAAAGAGTCAGACAGGACTGAGTGACTAAGCATGAGCATGATGCTTGGTGACAATGCTAGGTATTGTGTTAAAATATTAGTACACAAGGAAGTCTATCAGTATTTTCTTTTATATAGGGAAAAAAAAGAGAGGGGGGCGAGTATTGGGGGTGGGATATAGTTTAGTGAAAGGAAACAGTTGATTTAATAAGTAGTGGGCCTAGTTAAGTCAGTTCTGTAAACATAACCAAGGCTTCTTAAAATACTTAATTTTCATAAAAAATTTTATCTGTAGTTGACAGAATGTAAACACTTTTATTCTTTATACATGATATTGAAATAGATATAAAAACATATTTTACCAAAATTCATATAACAAGTAAGAAGATGAGTACATTTCTTAATTTTCATTCCTAAATTTTGTCTGCAAAACTGCTGATTAAGCAGGTTCCTTCACTCTCCTCTCTCAACTTATTCTGAGACATCTAAATAAGTCTGAATAACTTTTCTGATATCTATCTTTCTAATGCAATTTCCAAAGAATCTGTGGAGTTATGCATCACAGGTATGAGAGGTGTGATGTCAGCTGCTCTCAGAGAATCAGCTAGTGACCTTGTGTTTAGCTGCCTGTGCTTTTCCCTTTCCCCTACTATAGGTTCTTGTTTCTCATCCTATGAGTTCTGGTTTTGAGACTTCTTGAACGTGTTGGAAAGGTTTTGGCAAAGATGCAGATTCCTGGGTTTTACCTCAGAAATTTGAATTTGGTCATCCTGAACCAGGGCCTAAATATCTGAATGATCACTTTCACTAAAAGGTCACATCTGGTCCTCCTTATGCAGATAGTCCATGCTGACTAAAAAACCATCAGCAACTTCTGTTGTTTTTCATCTAATCCTCTATTATCTGAAGTTAGCACAAGCATTCTTTGGCTTAAGGTCACCAAATTTTGTCACTGAAGCTAGTTGCTGCTGTACAGGGTCAGCCTTATTTAAAAGAAATATTGGTTTCTACAAATTAGCATTCATTAAACTAGTATTACTTTTGAGAACTCATATGAATTTTTCAATTAACTTTTTAAAAAGCTTAAATTCTTTTATTCAACTATCAACTTAATGAATACAGACACTATGGATTCAATTTTGAATTTGTATATAAATTTTTTATTCTACCACTTTGATGGTACAGGTTCAAATATTTTCAAAAAATGAAAGGATGATTTAATAAACTGTAAATGAATTTGGCAAGAAAAGTAAATGTTCATTAATTTTCTTTAACATTAACAGCTCAAAAGAAATATACAGTTTTATATAGATAAAAGTGGCATTCTGCTACAGTTTCATGGACATATTGTGCTGGATTACCTGTAAGAATCCCCTTCCCAATCAAAAATGGTGATAGAAATACAACTTTATGTCAAACACTTGACTAAACTATCTTTACTCATCAGACTTCTAAGAGTCAAACTGCAGGTAGTCCAGAATTTACTTTAGATGTCTCTATTTTTCTCCATTTTAAACTTCTTTCAAGTAAAACAACTTAAAGGACTATCATGAAGCAATTTGTTGGAGATTATGTCTTTACTTTAATCAACATAGAGAATTAATTCAATGACTGTAATACATCATCTGGATTCAGTTACACTCTATGTTTTCTTTATAGATGAAATACCTAATTTTCCTACAGTTCATTAAGTATGATATAATTTCTTCTCTTTCAAATTAAATTTGAATCTAAGTCAATTATTATTTTTCACATTAAATACTATTCTTTACTCCAGGTCAAGACATATAACCTTATATTCGATCCCCAAATCATCTCTGTACATGATCTTCAGTACAATTTTTCATACTTCTAAAAATCCTTATAAATTCTACCTTTATGATTTGCAAAAACAAAATTTAATCTATATTTCTTTAATTTAATTATCTATGTCAAAACTAAGGCAGTATGTATTTATTCGGAGAAGGCAATGGCACCCCACTCCAGTACTCTTGCCTGGAAAATCCCATGGACGGAGGAGCCTGGTGGGCTGCAGTCCATGGGGTCGCTGAGTCGGACACGACTGAGCGACTTCACTTTCACTTCTCACTTTCATGCATTGGAGAAGGAAATGGCAACCCACTCCAGTGTTCTTGCCTGGAGAATCCCAGGGACAGGGGAGCCTGGTGGGCTACTGTCTATGGGGTCACACAGAGTCGGACACGACTGAAGTGACTTAGCATGTATTTATTTACTTCAAGATGAGGAAATCAGTATAGGTTGGGCTTACTCTTCTAATTTTTAATTGTATAATCTACATGATTGAAACAATTTACTATAATGTTTAAAATTTACTATAATTTTTGATTTTCCCTATTTTTGCTTTCAAAATGATCTGTGTCAATTTCCTTGTTTTATACCAAATTAGAATTTAGAATTATTTTTGCAATTATACATTTAAATGTTTAGTGATACCAGGCACAATTAAATGCCCTAAATCATATTAATTTAAAATAAAATACTTTTTCTTGATTTTAATAGAATTATGAGCTCATTAACGTCCCTGGTGGCTTAGACAGTAAAGCGTCTGCCTGTAGTGTGGGAGACCCAGTCTTGATCCCTGAGTTGGGAAGATTCTTTGGAGAAGGAAATGGCAACCCACTCCAGCACTCTTGCCTGGAAAATCCCATGTACAGAGGAGACGTGGTAGGCTACAGTCCATGGGGTCGCAATGAGTCTGACATGACTGAGCGACTGAGTGATGAGCTCATTGTTAAAAAAATAAAAGATGTAGCAACAAAATTAAAATTTTCTGTAATCCAGAGAAAAATATCTTTTTGGTTTTCTTTTCTGAGTTTATAACATATATGTAAAAAATATTCTATAGGTACCCATAGCATTTCACTCTGTTATTGTATAGCCTGTTTTTCACTTAGCAAAGACTCATGGTTATTTTTCCATATTATTTTGTATATATGATATGGATGTATTTATATACAATATATCTAATATTTCAATTAAAACATAATATGCAATTATGTAAATACATGTTTCTATACGTAATCAATAATGTTATGGACATTTAGATTTGCTGATGGTTTTTGCTATTATAAACAGTACTATGATAAATATCCTTATTTTTACCTGTTGGTCCAGTTAACTTCCATAGATCTAATTCTGTAGGAAAAATTGGACCAAGGTATTATTTTAAAGAGTGGCATATACTTTAGAATGTTCACAAATGTTTGAAAAAATGTAGGAGAGTGCTGCGTTATCTACACTATGGATATTATAGTCTATAAAGTTATTTTATCTTTTTCAATCTGAAAACAATTTTTGAACTCTGAAGTTTGAATTGTATTTTGTTGACTATATGTGAAGATTAATTGAAATTGGGTACATAATGTGCAGAACCTGATGCAAAGTGAAAGTGCAAGGACTTTGTTGAAAAAAATATTAAGAATTTCAAGCCTGTGACAGAAAAATATTATATCAAGCATGAGGCCTTTATAAGCTTGGGACACACTGTGACTTTGAAAGTTTCAGACTCAGGAATCCGGTTCTGGCCTGGGCTTTTTAAATGCATGTTAGTCCTTTCAGTTAGATTTCTGTTTCTGACTGCTATTTGACAGTGGTTTTAACCAAGTTTTTAAAATTCTAGTGTATTTTTTTCAGTTTAGTTCAATCATTCAGTGGTGTCCCACTCTTTGCAACCCCATAGACTGCAGCATGCCAGGCTTGCCTGTTCATTACCAACTCCTGGAGCTTGCTGAAACTCATGTCCGTGGAATTGGTGATGCCATCCAACCACTTCATCCTCTGTTGTCCTCTTCTCCACATGCTTTCAATCATTCCCCAAATCAGGGTATTTTCCAGCAAGTCAGTTCTTCGCATCAGATGGCCAAAGTGTTGGAATTTCAGCATGAGTCCTTCCAATGAATATTCAGGACTGATTTCCTTTAGGAATGACTAGTTTGATCTCCTTGTCCAAGGGACTCTCAAGAGTCTTCTCCAACACCACGTTCACAAGCATCAATTCTTCAGTGCTCAGCTTTCTTTATGGTCCAGCTCTCACATCCATACATGACTACTGGAAAAACCATAGCTTTGACTAGATGGGCCTTTGTTGGCAAAGTGATATCTCTGCTTTTTAATATGCTGCCTAGGTTGGTCATAGCTTTTTTTCGAGGAGTAAGGGTCTTTTAATTTCATGGCTGCAGTCACTATCTGCAGTGATTTTGGAGCCCAAAAAGATAAAGTCTGTCACTGTTTCCATTTTCCCCCCATCTATTTGCCATGCAGTGATGGGAACAGATGCTATGATCTTAGTTTTTTGAATGTTCAACTTGAACATCTGGAAGTTCATGGTTCAGGTACTGTTGAAGCCTGGCTTGGAGAATTTTGAGCATTGCTTTGCTAGCCTGTAAGATGAGTATAAATGTGCAGCAGTTTGAGTATTATTTGACATTGCCTTTCTCTGGAATTGGAATGAAAACTGACCTTTTCCAGTCCTGTGGCCACTGCTGAGTTTTCCGAATTTGCTGGCATACTGAGTGTGGGACTTTCATAGCATCATCTTTCAGGACTTGAAATAGATCAACTGGAATTCCATCACCTCCAATAGCTTTGTTCATAGTGATCCTTCCTAAGGCCCACTTGACTTCACATTCCAGGATGTCTGGCACTAGGGGAGTAATCACACCATCATGGTTATCTGAGTCATGAAGATCTTTTTTGTGTAGTTCTTCTTTGTATTCTTGCCAGCTCTTCTTAATATTTCCTGCTTCTGTTAGATTCATACCATTTCTGTCCTGTATTGAGCCCATCTTTGCATGAAATGTTCCCTTGGTATCTCTAATTTTCATAAGAGATCTCTAATCTTTCCCATTCTATTGTTTTCCTCTATTTCTTTGTATTGGTCACTGAGGAAGGCTTTCTTATTTCTCCTTGCTATTCTTTGGAACTCTGCATTCACTTGGGTATATCTTTCCTTTTCTCCTTTGCCTTTCACTTCTCTTCCTTTCTCAACTATTTGCAAGGCCTCCTCAGACAACCATTTTGCCTTTTGCATTTCTTTTTCTTGGGGATGGTCTTGATCACTGCCTCCTGTACAATGTCATGACCCTCCTCACACAGTTCTTTAGGCACTCTATGTATTAGATCTAATCCCTTGAATCTATTTGTCCCTTCCATTGTAAAATCCCAAGGGATTTCATTTAGGTCATACCTGAAGGTCTTTTCCCTTCTTCTTCAATTTAAGTTTGTATTTGGCAGTAAGAAGTTCATTATCTGAGCCACAGTCAGCTCCTGGTCTTGTTTTTGCTGACTGTATAGAGCTTCTCCATAGTTGGCTGCAAGGAATATATTCAACCTGATTTCGGAGTTGAGCATCTGGTGATGCCCATGTGTAAAGTCTTCTCTTGTGTTGTTGGAAGAGGGTGTTTGCTATGACTAGTGTATCTTTTCAGTTATTTGTAAAAAATTTAGTCTCATGCCTAAATTATGGAAGCATTATCTAATTTTTCTTATATGTATATGATTTTTTCTTTATACTTACATTGCATGTAAATATTTAACCTTGTTATATGTCTTTTTTTTTACTTCAGGTCAGAATTTAACTGTACTTTCTTTTCATCAAACTAGTTATTCAGTAGACCTGATATCATTTATCTTGTAATCCATATTTTCCCCAATGATTAGAAATGCTACATTTTTTCCCATGTCAATAAAAATATAGGAACAAATTTCTAGATTTTCTATTCAGTTCCATTGATCTAACTTGTTTTTTTCCCAAGCCATGCTATTTTAATTACTGTAGCTCTATGATTCCTTTTATTCCTCTACTTTCAATAATATTCATTTATTTTCTTGTTAATTTTCTAACCTTTAGTTTTTTGTTTCATCAGATGAGTTGGTAATGGAACCTTTAGATTTTGATTGCAAAAGCAGTGAATATGTTGATCCAACTGAGTATATGAATGCCTTTTTATTATTTATTTTTAATTGGAGTATAATTACTTTATAACATTGCGTTACTTTCTGTTGTACAGCATTGTGAATCAGCTATATGTATACATATATTCCCTGCCTCATGAACCTCCCTCCCACCCCTCATCCCAACCTTAGGTCATCATGGAGCACTGAGCTGACCTCCCTGTGCTTCCACTAGCTGTCTTCTTTACACATCAGTGTCTTCAAACATTAATGTTTCACACATGAAAACAAGATGTAAACCTCCATATTTGTGTTTATTCATATATTTCATTAACATATATATTTTTTTCTGATGGGCCCCACATATTTTTAAGTCTATTCTGATAGATTTGATCTTTTCGAAGGGAAAAAAAAAAACAAACATGCAGGCTGTTTTGCATGCTAATCGTGTTCATTGTCATCATGTCCTTTATTCTAGAGGTCTGTTTTTCACCTTTTTGCATGCTGTGCCAGAGGGAAAGTCCACCATGCACTGTATCAGGTTCTTGTATTCTGGCTGCCAGTTGAATTCATAAGAAAAGGATAGCTTCAAGTACTTTGTCAGAATGTCATTAACAATTTGCAGATGAGTGACTTCTCTGCTAGAAGAATTTGGTTGAATTCTCAAGTTTTCTATTCAGTGGGCCCCATTTGATCATTCACTTAGAACTTCAGTTTAACAGATTGGCAGGGTGTAAGATTTTATTACCTATTCACCTACTCATTTGTTTAGCTGCCTAAAGAGAGAGAATCAAGAACTATACTCTCAGACCACCAAAGTCTAGGGAATTTTATTTCTTAAATTACTTCATCTAGTACAATATCAACTACCTGTTACAAAAGTGTTTAATATATATTACTCTTTCATTTTGTTGTGAACTTGCCACATTGGTAAAAATTTTAAAGAGATTGAAAACAAACAAACAAACAAAATCCTCCCTGCTGGCTTTCTCTTTGTTGCATGCATGTATATTTTACCTGCACTTGTACCTTTTTATCTATAGGCCTTCATTTATGGACTCTGGTCTAAGCAATTTGGATGTACCTTTGTATTCAGACTTCACACATGCCTTTTCTATTGAAACTCCTTGCTATTAGTCAACTGCCAGATTAGAGAAGTATGACAGAGTGTCCCTTAGGATAATTTCCTGTCTACTCTTAACTGTGGTGAGTCAGTAATCTCTGGTTATTGATCTGTGGTAGGGAGTAAGGCATCAATTATAGCACATATCTTCAGCTCAAATCCTTGAAACCTAGCATACAGAAAACTTTTATAGGATTTGAAATTAGTATTTTGATTATCATTTTGTCTTACTTTGTTTTTTTTGTTTTACTTCGAGTCCATCTAAATTTTTGGCACTTTTATATTTATCTCATTTGACTAATTAATTTTTAATTAATTAATTAATTAATTCCCTAATGTCCCTATTATTCCACTGTGAAGATGAATCTAAACGTGTTGTGGTGTATTATTTTTTTTAATGTACTAGTGGGTCTGTTTCATTTTTGGCTCTCATCATTTTTTCTATATTTCTTATATATAATTTCATCCAGCTTCCCACCTCTACTTTATGGATAAATCCCAGATCTTGGCTTCCCAGGTGGCTCAGTGGTAAAGACTCTGCCTGCCAATGAAGGAGATTCAAGAGACTCCAGTTCAATCCCTGTGTTGGGAAGATCCCCTGGAGGAGGAAATGGCAACCCATCCCAGTATTCTTGCCTGGGAAATCACATGGACAGAGGAGCCTGGTGAGCTACAGTCCATGGGGTCACAAAGAGCCCAACATGACTGAGCACCCGTGCACACTGCACACACGCACAGCCATCCACCCACATACACCCAGATCTCACTACCTACTTTTGCTTTTCCCATTGGCTCTGGTTCTACCATTCAGACGAGTGTCTACTCCTACTCTGGATATTATGATGATGTTTTTAAGTCAAAGCAACATGTTCAAAACTCCATATCTTTCCATATCCATTGCCTTTCCATATCTATCTCTCTGTATGCTCACTTATCTATTCATTTATAACTTTATTCATTGTTGTATTTATTGACTACTTCCTTTCTATCAAGTCTTGTTGCTGGATGTATATTAGTGAAAATAACTGACAAGTTCAGTCCTCTGAGAAGATTTCATGGAATCAAGAGACATGCATGCAGCGTACAAGTTAGCAGTATGGGATGGCATGAGAAGTGCCAAGTCATGATGGTATTGGGATAGAATGAAAAAATAAAGGGAGCACCTAATCCTGACTTGGGTGTCAGGAAAAGCTTCTTAAAGGAAGTAACATCTAAGTTAAGTGCTAAAGCTCCCTTCAGATGTGAGGTTTCATCAGAGTTACCTCATTAGAATAAAAGATGCTTCTATAATCCTTATCAGTCAGGAAATTTCAAGGATTTTAGGAACTGAGTGTCAGAAATGGGGATCAAAGACCAAATATTTATTAATATTTTATCCATGTAAAAAAAGAGAAGAGAGTGTCCCAGGTAAGGAAGACAGTGAGTATAAAAGTAAAAAAAAAAAAAAAAAAAATCATGGTACACAAGCAAGCCTAGAAATAGAAAGAGAGTGAAGTCACTCGGTTGTGTCTGACTCTTTGTGACCCCATGGACTGTAGCCTACCAGGCTCCTCCGTCCACGGAATTTTCCAGGCAAGAGTACTGAAGTGGATTGCCATTTCCTTCTCCAGGGGATCTTCATTATATCTGGATGCTTCTTAAGGGGTATGAAACAGTGAGTTTTCACACTGGAAAAGGAATCGGGAGCCAAATCCATAAGGGCTCTTTAAGTCGTGTTAAAGAATTTGTACTTTATTCAGAAGGACAGAGGAAACATTGGAGGATTAAAAGGAAGGATAATTTGATCAAATCTGAAGTTACAAATATCATTTTGACCACACTGTGAAGGTTACATTTACAGCAAAAGGCCAAACACAGAGGAAAGAACAATTAGAATGAAATGAGAGATGATGAAATCTTTGATTGAAGCAGTGACATTAGAAATGGAGAAAAGCTAAGGATATTAAAATATATTTTAAAGGTTATGGTGATTTCATTAATTGGGGCTTTAGAGGAAGAAAATACAATGATTTCTATCTTCAGTAATAGGATGTATAAGGATATCTCTGTGTGTGTGTGTGTGTGTGTGTGTGTGTGTGTGTTTTCTTCTGACCAGCTGGGTGTCCTACAATTCAGTTAAATTCTGATCCTGACTACCCCGGAGGTAGCAGCAGACTCCACAGACCTAAAGGCTCAGTCCTCAGGTTTGCCCTCCCTTCAGATGCCAGTTTCAAGTATTGAGTTACCATGTTATCTTCACTTCTGTCTCACTAAGCTAGAGTTGGGGTTTCCACAGTATGCATATCCTCTATTCTCTAGTCTCAATAATTTCCTAGAATAACTCATGAGGTTCAGGAACACACTGTACTCACTACTACTGCTTTATTATAAAGGAAAAAACTCAGGATTAGCCAATGAAAGAAATGCATAAGGCAAGGCATATGGGAAGGGACACATAGCTTCTGTGCCCTCTCCAGGTGTACCACCCTCTTAACACCTTGGCATGTTCACTGGCCCAGTAACTCTCTGAACTCTGTTGTTGAGGGGGTTTTATGGAGGTTTCATCAGAGTTACCTCATTAGAATAAAAGATGCTTCTATAATCCTTATCAGTCAGGAAATTTCAAGGATTTTAGGAACTGAGTGTCAGAAATGGGGATCAAAGACCAAATATTTATGCTTGTTACACTACAGCCTTCTGCTGAGAAGTGGGACAGAAGAACAGCAGGTTTAGAAAGGAAAAATTTTGAGTTCAATCTTAAACAAGTTGCACTTGAGTTTCTTTAAGTATAAGCATAAATAATCAGTAGAAAGTGAATGGTTCTGGAGTTTAAGAGAAAAATTTAAATTGGAAACTTTGCCTTAGTGAGCCTTAGGGCATGAATGGTTGTTAAAATCATGAAATTAAATGAAGATTGCCAACAGTGAGTACACCACATGAAAAGAGAGAGGCTCCAGATTCTTCAAGGGCTCAACCAAGAAACGGAAGCCTGCAAAGATGGGGAAGGTAAATCATCAAAAAAAAAAAATAATAATAATAATAAATAAATAACAGGAAGAATCAGGACTAAGCTAATATATTTTGAGCGTGTATGTTCGCTGAGCATTGAATGCAGTAAGCACTTTGCATGGATTGTTTTATGAAAAACTACAGAGAGTAGAGTCAAGTAAGTCAAAGGAAGAAATTGTTCAATATGGATGAAACCAGCGATAGAGCTGAATACAACCAAGACATTAATTATGGTAGAGACTGACATGTGTTTATCGTATTTAGTGCAAGGAAGCCTCTGGAAAACTTGAGAAAAGCAATTTCTGAAAAGTATTAGAAGCAATAACCATCCGACTTTGGGTCTAGGAAGTAATGAAGGGCAAGGAAATGTTTCTTATGACTACTGCTAGTTCAGTTCAGTTCAGTCACTCAGTGGTGTCCAACTCTTTGAGACCCCATGAACTGCAGCATGCCAGGCTTCCCTGTCCATCACCAACTCCCAGAGCTTGCTCAAACTCATGTCCATCTAGTCAGTGATGCCATCCGACCATCTCATCTCATCCTCTGTTCTCCCCTTCTCCTCCTGCCTTCAATCTTTCCCAGCATCAGGGTCTTTTCTAATGACCACTGCTAAAAGTGAAAAGTGAAAGTGAAGTCGCTTAGTCATGTCTGACTCTTTGCGACCCCATGGACTGTAGCCTATCAGGCTTCTCCATCCACGGGATTTTCCAGGCAAGAGTACTGGAGTGGGTTGCCATTTCCTTCCCCAGGGGATCTTCCCAAGCCAGGGATCAAACCCAGACCTCCCACACTATAGGCAGACACTTTACCCTCTGAGCCACCAGGAAACCCGCTATTTTACGTATCCTGAATTGAAGACTTGTCTTCATTTTGGATCTATTTCTTTCATTTGTTTTCTGATATTAATTCTAATTGCACAATTACTGTTGCTTCTCTCAGGCTTCTCCTTGTCGTTGATGCTAAGAGGGCCACTGTTGTTCAATCCTGGTCTCATACTCCTGCACCTCAAATTCAGCTCCTGTTTAGGTAAAATCATACCACAGTTGCTATTTAAAGCCTAGTTCAAATGCTGCTTATCTGGCGAATAATTTCATGCCCAAGCAATCAACTTTTCTCTAAACTCTTATAAGGCTTCATAGGTACCCTTTTTGTGATTTTCACAGCTTTCAGCATTGAGTATGACCACCCACATACATCTCTTCTTTCCGTTTTTATGTGTTAACTTCATTAGAACAGAAGTCATACTTATTTTTAAATTGTGCATAGTTCCTTAAACAGAACATTTAAGTACTTATTTTGTTTCTGTATAATTTTGAACTTTTGGACCTTGGGCAGCTTCTAAGTCTTCTGAATATTATTTCTTCCAAAACGGGATGATAATATTATCTGCTCTGCCTATTAATATTGTAGAATGGCTTTGAGAATTTACAAAATGAACGCTTTTAAAAATGCTTTAAAAATGGTAGCATATACCCCATGAAGGTATAAACAGTTTATTATTTACACTGTTACTATCACTGTGGCATAATAGTGTTATTAGAATTATTATAGTGATACCAATATGATTGTTCTATGCTAAAAATGGCTGGTCTATTTAGTTATGTAACAATTCAGCCAATTAGTAGTTTAAAGGTTAATTTCTTCAATTCATAGCATATAACACCTGTGGGAAAGTATCTGCCAATTGATTTTCATGAATAATTCAAGAAATATATATTTTATTCAGAGACCATTTCTTTCTCTGGATGTTTATATTAGGAGATAACTCTGGTGATTTTGATTAAGTGTCTTGAGCCTCATTCATCATTTTGCTGTTCTTTTACTTTTTAAGTGCAAAATTAATGTGTGCTTATTGTAAAAATGCAAACCATTCTTAAGAGTACACATAAAAACTAAAACTTCAATTCCAAGAGATAACTACTGTTAAAAAGTGCTTGGTATGTGTATTTCCAGAAATTGTTCAATATGCACACATATTTATTTTTTATTATTACCAATATTGTTCTCTATTTTTCTCTTTCCTCATCCCTGTGGTTCTGTGTATATATTTGTGTGACATGACTTAGTGACTAAACAACAAAAATGTACATACACACAAAGGTATATATATGTATGTGTCAGTCAGTCATGTCCGACTCTTTGTGACCTCATGGACGGCAGCCTGCCAGGTTCCTCTGTCCATGAGATTTTCCAGGCAAGGATACTGGAGTTTGCCATGTCCTTCTCCAGGGGATCTTACTGACCCAGGGATCTAACCCAGGTCTCCTGCACCGCAGGCAGATTCTTTACCAACTGAGCTACACACACACACATGTATATTAAGAGTAATATAAATATTGTGGTTGGAGAAGACTCTTGAGAGTCCCTTGGACTACAAGGAGATCCAACCAGTCTATCCTAAAGGAGATTAGTCCTGGGTGTTCATTGGAAGGACTGATGTTGAAGCTGAAACTCCAATACTTTGGCCACCTGATGAGAAGAGCTGACTCATTGGAAAAGACCCTGATGCTGGGAAAGATTGAGGGCAGGAGGAGAAGGGTATGGCAGAGGATGAGATGGTTGGATAGCATCACTGACTCAATGGACATGGGTTTGGGTGGACTCCGGGAGTTGGTGATGGACAGGGAGGCCTGGAGTGCTGCGGTTAATGAGGTCGCAAAGAGTTGGACACGACTGAGCGACTGAACCTAACTGAACTGATTCATTTTTTGATTCTCACATGTATTCTAATGTGATATGTTAGAGGGCCACGTATGATTTGTGAGAACACACTCGACGAAGTAGATTTCCTTGGGTTTCCCTGGTGGCTCAATAGTAAAGAATCTGCCTGCAATGTATGAGACTTGCAGGAGAGGTGGATTTGATTCCTGGGTTGGGAAGATCCCCCCGGAGAAGGAAATGGCAATCCACTCCAGTATTTCTTTTGGGATAATCGCATGGACAGAGGAACCTGGCAGGCTACAGTCCATGGGTTACAAAGAGTTGGAGACAACTGAGCGACAAACCAACCAACCAATCAATTCATCTTCCAAAAAGCACTTACTATATGTTGGATGTAGGAGACACTGCTGTGAGTCAGACATCTCTGCACCTGCAGAGATGGAGCTTAATACAGTGGGAGGTAGACAAGATGTATTATACAAGGCACCAACCTACTTTTTAATTGAGCTCTCTAACAGAAAAATGTTTTATCAGAGAGTAAATGCATGTTGTTTCCTTTTCTCTTTTATCAACAGAAATTGCTAGGTACTTTTAGAATAAGCAGGCACAGAAAAATCACCTTGCAGCAGATACTGTTGAGAAGAATTACTTGCGGACTCTCATGTATAAATAGAGAATAAGTGGGCTCGTCTATCTTAGGAAATGGCAAGCCTTTCCCCCCCAACCCCCACCTTTCAATGACTTTATAAACCGCTCCTGTTTTATGTAAGGAGAGGGTGGTATTATGGAAGAAGACAAGTTGGGTCAATTTGGTTAAGGAACCTAAGGCATTCTAAAAAGGAAGAAACCCAAACACTAATGGCTTAGGAAATGACTCTATAAAACCTAGATTTCAGTGATGTAGCATTGGGAGTTTGGCTAATTAGGATATGAAGCTAATACACTATCACAATATGTGAAACTTCCTCCCCTCAAAACACCAAGAGGTTCTGGATCAACCTATAGAGTAGTTTCACTCAGGAAGTGCTGCATCTCCAGGCTGGCTCAGCTTTCAACTAAAGGCATGTATCTGTCTCAACTCCCACCCTTCCTGTGAAAGGAACAGGGTCTCCCTCAGAAGAGCTGATCCATACCCAGGCATTGGTGCATTCACATCTAGCATCACCAGATACCCAGAGGTGAACAATCTGCCACCTCTATATGGGAAGTTATGACACTGGAACTCTCTCCTATCTCCATCAGTCAGGACTACCAGGACCCAGGATAGTGCTTGAATCAGAGAATGAAAAATGCTTTTGTCAAGGGATTTAATCTGTTTAGTTAGTGTTTTAATTTGCTCAGGGATGCTATAACCAAATACTATAGACAAGATGGTGTATAAATATCATTTATTTCTCATAGTTCTGGAGGCAGCTGGATATCCAAGATTAGGGTGCCAGTGTGGTCAGGGGAATGGTTCTCTTCTGGGTTGTAAAATTCTCATTTTATCCTCCTGTGGCAGAAAGGGGCAAGGGATTGCTTTGAAGCCTCTTTTATAAGGGCACTAACCTCATTCATGAGGGCTCTGCTCTCATGACCTTATAACTTCCCAAAGGCCCCACCTTCTAATACTGTTAGGGGAAGCACACTGATTGAAACTGCCCACCCTGGCCAGGTACCATAGTAACCATTTGCATAAGTTGTTTTATGACAGGAGATCCTGATAAGGAATACGGAACTAATAAGCCACCACCAACTGGAAGAGTTCGGGAAAGGTCTAAAGGAGACACTGCGTGTCCATCCACTTCCCAGAATCCCTCTTGCTAGCATCCATCTTGGCTGAGCAATGCATGTACCACTAGGAAAGACTCTGAATTAAAATGATTGGTCAAAGACCACCCAGAAACTAATCCCAGCCCCATAAAACCAGACATTGGCAGAGCAGTTCTCCTGGGTTCCCTTACCCTACTGCTCTCCACCCGGGTGCCCTTTCTCAATAAAATCTCTGGCTTGGTCAGCACGTGTCTTCTCAGACAATTCTTTTCCGAGTGTTAGACAAGAGCCCGCTCTTGGGGCCCTGTAGGGGTCCCCCCTTCCTACAACAATACCATTATCACACGAGTGTATGTTCCTCGATTCTTTGTCTCGTAACAACAAAGATTTGGAGTGATGGACATTAAAGCCCCCTCGGCGTGTCACAGCTCTCAGGTCTCAGATAGACCGTGTTATAGCTCTCAGGTCTCGAATGGACCATGTTATAGCTCTTAGACAAATCAGTGTTACAGCTCTATTTTATTTAGAAGATAGCGGGAAACTCCATCTTTGAGGCGTGAGGGCACTTTGATCTAAAAACATGAGGAGAAGAGCACCCCAGCGCGCAGGAGAGAGAGAGCAAGATAGCTTTGGCTCTTCTATTTATATGTTTATCTCCCTGGGCCTGTCCTATGTAAATTGGGCCAGCCAGGAGTGTTGTTTGTTTTACCTGAGGTCCTCACTCCGGTCCTCGGACCTTCTTTTGTTTCATTTTCGCGGGCTTTTCCCTTCCTTGTCTGTAGCCCCGCCATTTTGGACTCCTTTTCCCTGTTCTGCTACCTAACACCATCACGTGGGGAAGCTAAGGAGATACACACATATAACCTAGGCTTAGCTAAGCAGATTATTCCTGTCCAAAATTTAAATCTTGAAGAAATGAGAGATAATACAGGCAGAATTGAGAAATTATTCATTGTGGTATCAACGACTTTGAGGGTTCAGTACATCCTGAAATTATCAGTGCCTTAATCTGTACTGTGGTATGAGGCTGTGCTACCAACGCCCAGCCCGTCTGGGGCTGATACTAGCTATTGCCTAAGTACTGATACTAGCCATTACCTTCATGCAGTACTGGATAGATTTTCATATAAAGTCTATCTGTGTTTTAGCTGACAGATTCAGCTTCTATTCTCTGCAAAAAGTAACTCTGACTAATGGGAGTGGCATGCGTGCATGTTCAGTTGTATCTGACTCTTTGCAACCCCATGGACTGTAGACCACCAGGCCCCTCTGTCCATGGAATTTCCCAGGTAATAATACTGGAGTGGGTTGCCATCTCCTACTCCAGAGGATCTTCCTGTCCCAGGTGTCGAACTTGGGTCTCTTGCATCTCCTGCATTCACCAGAGGATTCTTTAACACTGAGCCACCAGGAAGTCCAGTGGGAATGGAGAGGATGTGAAAATGAACCAAAAAGACATTTCAGGTGAATGGCAATAAAATGGCAAGATTTAATCTAGGAGATTATAATAAAACTTCCAAGACTGGAGGGGAAAAACAGACTTGAAATATAGCTGGTCTTCTCTATCCACAGATTCCACATTTAAAAAAATTATAATTACTGACAGTTCCAAAAAACAAAACTTGAATATGCCATACTCTGGCAACTATTTACAGAGCACTTAAATTGTATTTACAACTATTTACATAGCGTTTACATTGAATTAGGTATTATAAACAAACTAGGTGTGATTCAAAGTATAAGGGAGGATGTTCCTGGGTTATATGCAAATACTACACCATTTTATATAAGGTTCTTGAGCATACTAAGATTTTGGTATGGGGGGGGTGGTTCTGGAACTAATCAGTCCTCTGCAGATACTGATGAACAACAACTGTATTCAGGAGACAGGTAATAAGGACAGTTTGGGGACTAGAACAAATAGTACATATCGGGAAGTAGGGTTAAATAATAATTTCGTGTGTGTGTGCACGCGCGTGCATACTCCATTGTATCTGACTCTGTTGGCCATGGACTATAGCCTGCCAGGCTCCTTTGTCCATGGGATTTTCCAGGCAAGAATACTGGAGTGGGTTGCCATTTCCTACTCCAGGGGATTTTTCCAATCCCATGTCTTGAATCCATGTCCCCTGCTTGGTAGGTGGATTCTTTACAACTAGCATCACCTGGGGAGCCCAAAAATGACTAAGTGACCTCTTAATTGTTCACTCTTTTATCACTCCCAAAAACTGTTTGTTGAATTCTTGTTATATGGCAACAATTTTGTTGGCTCTGGACACTTAAGGATAAAATGGCAAAATCTATGTAGTCAAGGAGACACTAGTCTTTTCCAGAGCAGTAGTGAATTTCAAGGCACAAATTTTTTTCATTAAAATTTTTTTTTTCAATTTTTTTTCAGTTTTATTTATTTTTTTACTTTACAATATTTTATTGGTTTTGCCATACACTGACATGAATCCTCCATGGGTGTACATGTGTTCCCCATCCTGAACCCCTCTCCCACCTCCCTCCCCATCCCATCCCTCTGGGTCATCCCAGTGCACCAGCCCCGAGCACCCTGTCTCATGCATCGAACCTGGACTGGCGATTTGTTTCATATATGATAATTTACATGTTTCAGAGCCATTCCCCATATCATCCCACCCTTTCCCTCTCCCATAGAGTCCAAAAGACTGTTCTATACATCTGTGTCTCTTTTGCTGTCTTGCATATAGGGTTATCATTACCATCTTTCTAAATTCCATACATATGTGTTAGTATACTGTATTAGTGTTTTTCTTTCTGGCTTACTTTACTCTGTATAATAGGCTCCAGTTTCATCTACCTCATTAGAATTGATTCAAATGTTTTTTTTTTAATGGCTGAGGAATATTCCATTGTGTATATGTACCACAGCTTTCTTATCCATTTGTTTGCTGGTGGACATCTAGGTTGCTTCCATGTCCTGGCTATTATAAACAGTGCTGCGATGAACACTGGGGTACAAGATGGTGACTGCAGCCATGAAATTAAAAGACGCTTACTCCTTGGAAGAAAAGTTATGACCAACCTAGATAGTATTTTCAAAAGCAGAGAGATTACTTTGCAGACTAAGGTCCATCTAGTCAAGGCTATGGTTTTTCCTGTGGTCATGTATGGATGTGAGAGTTGGACTGTGAAGAAGGCTGAGTGCCAAAGAATTGATGCTTTTGAACTGTGGTGTTGGAGAAGACTCTTGAGAGTCCCTTGGACCGCAAGGAGATTCAACCAGTCCATTCTGAAGGAGATCAACCTTGGGATTTCTTTAGAAGGAATGATGCTAAAGCTGAAACTCCAGTACTTTGGCCACTTCATGTGAAGAGTTGACTCATTGGAAAAGACTGTGATGCTGGGAGGGATTGGGGGCAGGAGGAGAAGGGGACGACCGAGGATGAGATGGCTGGATGGCGAGGATGAGATGACTGGATGGCATCATGGACTCGATGAACGTGAGTCTGAGTGAAGTCTGAGAGATGGTGATGGACAGGGAGGCCTGGCGTGCTGCGATTCATGGGGTCGCAAAGAGTCGAAAAATGACTGAGCAACTTAACTGATGGCAGTTCTATTTCCAGTTTTTTAAGGAATCTCCACACTGTTCTCCATAGTGGCTTGTATTAGTTTGCAACAGGGTAAGAGGGTTCCCTTTTCTCCACACCCTCTCCAGCATTTATTGCTTGTAGACTTTTGGATCGCAGCCCTTCTGACTGGCAGGACTGTTTGGCTGTGCTAGGTCTTCATTGCTGTGTGCAGTCTTTCTCTGGTTGCAGCAAGTGGGGACTAATCTCTAGTTGCAGTGTGTAGGCTTCTCACTGTGGTGGCTTCTCTTGTTGTAGAGCATGGGCTCTAGGGCACATGGGCTTCAGTAGTTCTAGCACATGGGATTAGTTGCCCCACAGCATGTGGGATCTTCCCAGACCAGGGATTGAACCTGCATCCTCTACATTGGCAGGCAGATTCTTAACCACTGAACCACCAGGGCAGTCTTCCTTTCAGTTTTTAATCTGACCATTTGTATAACTCTCTTTCTCGGGCAAATTATTGTAATCCATTTATTACTTTTAAAAATTGACAAAAATAGAAACTAAGTAATATTTCCTATATCAAATAATACTAGAAGAATGAAAGTAAAAGAGTGTGGATCCTAAGGGCTACATTCTCTATTTTATGAACACATACCTATTTGCTAGTTATGGTTAATCATAAATTTTAAAGTTTATGTAAAATAATACAGTACAGAAAATAAGGAAGTGAGATTCCACATATGACAGTAGAAAGGCTGGTGCCATCAACTCTGCCCTGCTAGTTACCACTTGACCCAGCTGCCCCGAGGCACGTACCAACTTGGACTCTCAGAAAGTCCTTCTTCCTGAGATACCCAGGCTTGGATTAAAATTCAATTGCTACAATTCTAATAGCCCTCTTGAAACTGTAATTGAATAGAATAGGGAGTTTAAAGCATGAACTGGTATAAACTCACTAGCCAATCAGAAAAGGAAAAAGACAAAATGTATCTCTCAGGACCAAAACGATACTGATGTCTCACCATTTTCCAAGTCCCCCTTTACTTCAAGAGAAAATAAAGGCATGCATTAAATTATAAAACAAAATTACATGATGCAGAGCTGGGAAATAACACTAGTACATGGAAGATTCACAGAGGTTTACTTACACAGAGCACTGATAAGGAGACTGTGCAAACCTAGTCCTCCCTCGTAGATGGATGCTACTAATGGATGGTTTCCCAATCTATCCACAAGCCACAGTGGCATACACTGTGGTCTTCTGCCAGCATAACTGTTAGAGCCCCAGTTTCCTGAGACTGTTTATATAGTGGTGTCTTTTGGTGAAGTGAAATTAATTAGTTATGGAAGAGCTTCTCATCTAGGGTGCCATCAATGTGTATGCCAAAGTATCAGTCTCCTTAACTCTAGGATTTACCCTGTAGAGTCAGGGATATTCAGAGCCACAGATCCATCATGGTCACTGCAAGCAGACCACTTGCCTCATAGCTTTATGAAAATATTCTTTTTATCTGTTTGGCAAAATGTGAACAAGAATGGGAAACACCAGGCAGAACCAATACTCACTAGTCTCTCTAGGAACTCTGGGAGTCTGGTGGCACAATCCAGTCATTATCTACATAGAGCTCAGTAGGCCTTTGCCAATTCCATTCCAATTAAATTCAAGCAGAATTTTTGGGTCTTGGCTGATTCATCTTAATCTTTATATGAAAAAGCAAAGAGCCAAGAATAGCCAAGGCAATTTTAGAGAAGATTCATATGGAAGCAGGACTTGCAAAATGCTTGGATAGGGTGCATGGGAGTTCATTATTTTATCTATATTTTTCTGTGTCTGTCTAAAATATTTCACAATTAACTTAAATTTAGAAGAAAATAAGAGTGTAGCTATAGTCTCTGATTGTTAAAACTCTTGTAAACAAGACAGTAGAGAGCACAAAATATAACCTAAAAAGTTGTTCAATTCAGCTAACAGTACCTTAAAATATATAGCATTTAGTCATCAAAAGACACCATAAAAAATTAAAAGACAACCTGCAAATTAAGAGACACTATTTGTAACACATACATCTGACAAAAGAGGAGTATTTAAATTTTAAAAATATATAAAGATTATCTGAAAATTAATTTTAAAAAACAAGTCAACCAAAAACATGAGCAAAAATCGAGAACAGGCATTTCACAGAAATCCAAATAGCCACTAAACATATAAAGATGCACAACCATATTAGCAAGACAGAAAATACAAATTAAAAGATCAATCAGCTGCTTCCACCATCTGATTATAACAATCAGTGTGGGTTGATTACAATAGTAATCAACAATAATGTGGGTGTTACAAATAATGATGTGACAGTCCAGTTCATGTGAAATGGATTTATGTGTAGATGAACCTCAAAAACTGAATATGCAGTGAAAAAAAGAGGAAAAAATGTAGTGTAAACTTATTAGATCAAAATACAATGCCAGGATAGCTATATTTTTAGGGAATTACACATATAAATATTTTCAAAAAGAGCAAGTAAATGAGTAATATAAAATTTAGAGTAATAATTACTTCGGGCTGGGATGGAAAAAGTTTTAAAGAGGCCTCTTCAGTTCAATTGAGTTCAGTTGCTCAGTTGTGTCCGACTCGTTGGGACTCCATGAAGCGCAGCACACCAGGCCTCCCTGTCCATCACCAACTCCCAGAGTTCACTCAGACTCACGTCTATCGAGTCAGTGATGCCATCCAGCCATCTCATCCTGTGTCATCCTGTCCCCCTTCTCCTCCTGCCCCCAATCCCTCCCAGCATCAGGGTCTTTTCCAATGAGTCGGCTTCAAAAATGCTNCCCTGTCCATCACCAACTCCCAGAGTTCACTCAGACTCACGTCTATCGAGTCAGTGATGCCATCCAGCCATCTCATCCTGTGTCATCCTGTCCCCCTTCTCCTCCTGCCCCCAATCCCTCCCAGCATCAGGGTCTTTTCCAATGAGTCGGCTTCAAAAATGCTGGCACTTTTCTGGATCTTCAGGTATGCAGTAAGTACCTGGGTATTCTTTTTTATTATTATCTTCTAAAATGTGCACATATGAGATACATTCACATATATATATTTCACAATTAACATTTGTTTAGAAAATCCAGTGAGATTTAAAGAAGCGCTCTTACAAAATTGTTCGTATCAGCAACTTCTAGTCTGTCAGTGAGGATTTCCTTACTACTAGGTAACCAAACACAAGAGAGAGTTCTCTTGATTTCTGATGTAAGGTGAAAACCTTCAGCTGTAACCGCTATTTCAAAAGTTCTTTTCCTTCACAGCTGCCTCATTGTTCTCAGTTATTTCTAAAAGTATTCCAACACCTGATTTTACGCAATCTGTTTGCAAATAAAAAGTGTCATTTCTGTCTTTTAACTTCCAAGTAAAGTTTCATATATATATATATTTTTTTTTTTTGGAGGGCAAGATGTTCTCTAATTTACAATGTTTGAAAACTGCCAGTGTAATCCAGTTAAAAGGAAGTTTTGGATACCTCTGCTTCCCTTGTGGTTCAGCTGGTAAAGAATCCACCTGCAATGGTGGAGACCTGGGTTCAATCCCTGGGTTGGGAAGATCCCCTGGAGAAGGGAAAAGCTGCCCAGTCCAGTATTCTGGCCTGGAGAATTCACAAAGAGATGGACACCACTGAGCGACTTTCACTTTCACTTTTCACATTTAAAGCTTTCCAGCAAAACCTTAGAATACTAGTTTCTAAGGAATGGGTTTTCTCTAGTTGGGAAAAGCGGGCGGGGGGAGTCCAGCTTAACTCAACTCTGAAAAATCTCTCCGGGAATGCATCTACACCCCTTCCATCCCTTACAGACCAGAAGGACCTGGGCCGGGAAACCAGAGCCCCGCCCACTTGGCGAGCCCACACTGGCCCCGCCCCTAGGGGCTCCCAGTACACGGTGCGCGCGCTCTTCGGGAGGCGGGGCTGCTCAGGCTCACTGCCGGGCAGCAGCGGGCTACCTCTGCTCTCAGCTTCAACGTCTCCGCCGGCTGATCCTCTACTGGTGTCTGGATTCCCAGACCCTGGTGAGTAGCTGTAGATTTCTGGGCCCAGCTGGCTCAGTTGTGGCCGGCACGGGGGCCACCCTCGGCGCCTGCGCTCTTACCCGCCAGCCAATCTGCTCGCCTGCAGATGGCCTTTGACCCTGCGCCCCAACGCCCTGCGGCGGCCGCGGGGGACTGCGTCTCGCTGCGAGCCTCGAGAACTCGGGAAGCCCACTCCGTCGCTTTCATACCTAATTTTGCTAGGCTTAGTTTTGTTGTCGTCTATCCTACTTTATCCCGAGCCTGTCGGCCTCGTCTCCGCCACTTTTTTGCAGCGAAACCTCTTGTCGCCTCGGTATTTTTTCCTTCCCAGGAAGTTGGGACTTTTAGGAGTGATGGAAAAGCCTTTCAGCGCCTTACCCTTTGTCCCCAAACTCGGCCTTGTGCCTCAGGGGCAAGTGGGAAGGTCGAGGCCTACCTGGCTAGGGCTGCAGCGGGAAGGTGGCAGGCTCCGGTCTCCGGACGCCGAGGCGTGGGGAGAGGAGAGCGAGGGTGGGGAGGCCAACGCGTAGATGCGTTTTCCATTCACCTGTTCCACGTTTGGCACTATCATTTTAGACTGTTACCGTTTGCTGAAT
This sequence comes from Cephalophus harveyi, assembly GCA_006410635.1. Taxonomy (NCBI): domain Eukaryota; kingdom Metazoa; phylum Chordata; class Mammalia; order Artiodactyla; family Bovidae; genus Cephalophus; species Cephalophus harveyi. The sequence goes on from SJYT01029492.1 coordinate 309,653, forward strand.
TGAAGGATGCAACTCTGCTGGAATAGTATCTTTTCCGATTTTCCAGAGGAACCAATGAAAATTTAGGCAGTTAGGACTGTTGGTTTCTGTTTCAACAGTTAGAGACCCTGCAGATATGAGTTAAGGAAAAATTTGGAAGTACTTAAAAAAAATAAAACAAGGGAAGATAATGTTAATTATATGACTTGAGAAAAAGGCAAGTAAGACTGGAATGAGTTAGTTATGTTAAAGTATTAAGGCAGGAGCTTCCTGGGTGCCTCAGTGGTAAAAATCCACCTGCAATGCAAGAGATCCTGGTTTGATCCCTGGGTTGGGAAGATTCCGTGGAGAAGGAAATGGCAACTCACTCCAGGATTCTTGTCTGGGAAATCCCATGGACAGCGGAGTGGGCAACATACAGTTCATGGAGTCGCAAAGAGTCAGACATGTTTAGCAACTAAACAACAACAACCAAATTTAGACAATAGTTGAAAGAAAAATACAAAATAAAATCAAGGTATTGGCAATATTAAGTCACATGATTGCACATCATTATCATGACAATATGTTACTCCATTCATATTGAACTATATGTAAACCTTGAAAAAATAGTGTTGTGTAGGGAATCTTGCAGATTTCTAGGTTCTATGCATAAAACATTACCAGAGCTGTTGCTGTCAGTCACACGGTGAATATTGAGTATGTAAGAAAATAAACTCTCTTCAGATTTAATCTGGACTACAGTTTATGAGTAGGTAATAGCATAATCGTCTTTAAGTGAAAACATAATCACATGTCCGCAGTTTTCTTCTGTCACAAAATTTATGGTGGTGTATTCTCTAAGCTTGCTTTGTCTAAAATGTTGTAGGAAGGATGTGATAACAAGAGGAGCTTGAGTTCGAATTTCTCTGCTCTTTGCTCATTGCTTAACCTCAGGTTATTCAGCCATTTGTTTGCCTAGGTACTGGGAAGAAGTTGGCAACTGCTCTGTTGGCAGTTTAGTTCAGTTCAGTTGCTCATTTGTGTCTGACTCTTTGCAACCCCATGGACTGCAGCTCACCAGGCTTCCCTGTACATCACCATCCCCCCGAGCTTGCTCAAGCTCACATCCATCGAGTCAGTGATGCCATCCCACCATCTCATCCTCTGTCGTCCCCTTCTCCTCCTGTCTTCACTCTGTTCCAGCATCAGGGTCTTTTCCAATGAGTTAGTTCTTCGCATCAGGTCGCCAAAGTATTGGAGCTTCAGCATCAGTCCTTTCAATTAATATTCAGGGCTGATTTCCTTTAGAATTGACTGCTTTGATCTTGCAGTCTAAGGGACTCTCAAGAGTCTTCTTCAGCACTACAGTCAAAAGCTAGAATTAGTTATATTTCTCTTCAATGGTTTCTTAGGAAATAATGTCAGGAAAACAGCTAGAAAAAGAAAGCAATCAGAAATCTGTATAACATAATAATAAAAATTAAAAAATTAAATTTTGGGGGGCTTTCTGCATAGCAGGATGGGAGCTAATCCTTTTTGAAATCATAGTATCACACTGATTCTGGATCTCTTATATCTCACTGGACCTACAAGTTAAAGTCAATCATTTCAAAGATTGAAAGACCTCCAAATCACAAAAAGCAAAAGTAGAAGCCATAGAGTTTCAAAAGAACAAATATTACTTCTGTGTGTTATTTTATCATGTGCCCTTTGAAGATGCTAGATTTTCTCTTATCCAATACCCTGAGTATTGAGTAGGTTACTCCTTTGGAAATCTATACATCTGTAATTAACTTGGAACTTTTTTCCTCTGAGTTGACTTCTGGAACTTTTTTGTGTTGAAACCAACTAAGTAGTTTCACCACACTTTTTCTACTAAGATCATTGGACCTGGTAGGCATCTCAAGTTTCATTGTTTTGCTAATTTGGACACAATAATTTTTAATAAAATGGATTTTAAAAATTATTGGATCTATCTATTTAGCTATGATTCTTCCTATATAATATGTTCAGTATAGACTGGGCATGTCAACTATATGTATAGTCTGTAGAACCTGTTTGTACACATACTGCCCCAATAGATACCAATGTCAAAAACAAAAGGGCCAGAAATTAAATTTTTTAAGTTGAATATTTAGTAGTCATTGACTAAATATAAGATCAGAGAAGGCAATGGCACTCCACTCCAGTACTCTTGCCTGGAAAATCCCATGGACAGAGGAGCCTGGTAGGCTGCAATCCATGGGGTCGCTAAGAGTCAGACACGACTGAGCGACTTCACTTTGACTTTTCACTTTCATGCACTGGAGAAGGAAATGGCAACCCACTCCAGTGTTCTTGCCTGGAGAATCCCAGGGATGGGGGCACCTGGTGGGCTGCCGTCTTCTGGGGTCGCACAGAGTTGGACATGACTGAAGCGACTTAGCAGCAAATATAAGATATATTGGGTTCTACTATAGTGTAAAGGTAAGGACTCCATTTCTGGATCTTATGGAACAATCTAGTAGGATGTATAATACATTAAATAGCGTGGTGCAATAGATAAAGAGATGCCAATTTAAAAAGTAGATAATAATGTCTTAATAGACTATATGGGAAAGTGAGTATTTTTCAGTCTGGAATCATTGGGAGAAGTATCAAGAAGAGGAAACAGTTTAGCTTTGTCTTGATGGATTAGTGTAGTAGTCCAGAAATTACCCATATGGAGAATAGGTATTTAGAGAGAGTAAACTGTGTGTTAACTGATTGCTTGCTAGACACCTATCTTTAATAACAATTGTCATCAAAAAATTGTTTGTATTCATTCGGTATTACACTAAGCCAAAAATGATTCCAAGGGTTTTGGAATATTAATTTATTTCATCCTCATAAAAATCCTTTGAGTGAGGTAATAACTCATTGTAAAGTTGAGAAAGGAAGGGAAATTTTCAAGTCACTTATATATGTGAAATGGCTAAAAGAAGCCCAGCTAGAATTTTAACTGCAGGGTCCAAATTTTAAGCACAGGAGGCCTGTCTTTATTTAGGTAGATTATATTTATTGGAAATAATATGAAAGGAAAAGAGAAATAGGTTTAGAGGTAAAGGAGAGAGCAGCAGCTTTTTTAACTAGTTATTTTGTGTTTTGTGTTCATCTGTTGCTCTGAGAGGGCTTCCCTGGTGGCTCAGAGGTTAAAGCGTCTGCCTCCAATGCGGGAGACCTGGGTTCGATCCCTGGGTCGGGATCCCCTGGAGAAGGAAATGGCAATCCACTCCAGTATTCTTGCCTGGAGAATCCCATGGATGGAGAAGCCTAGTAGGTTACAGTCCACGGGGTCGCAAAGAGTCGGACACGACTGAGCGACTTCACCTTCACCTTCACCTTCATTGCTCTGAGAAGTGGGTCTAACAAATAAATAAATGTCTCAGAACTGTTTCATATTTCTTCCCTTTTCTTTTTTTTAAATCTAATTGGTATTATTTGATTAAAACATTACCCTTTTACATTTTATTTTGCATATATTATCTTGCATGATTTACAGAACAACTTTGTCAGAAAACAGGACAGTTAATTTTTTTTTAGACCAGTTTTTAAAAAAGCTCAGGGTCACACAGTTAGGTTGACATAGGTGACTTAAACGTAGATCTTCAAAATCCCAAATCAATATTCTTTCCATTATGTATCCTGACTCTTCCTTGAATTTCACCCCATTCAGCTGATCAGTGTTTCAAAAATCCATCTTATAATTTCTAAATTGAGTAGTTATTGTTCCCATTCTCTATGATTTGTCAGTATTCATTACCATTGATTATTTCCTTATGAAATACCTATTCCATTTAAATTTTTCTTCCTTATCTTGTCGACTTTGAAATTTTAGGGCAACAAATGATAGAGGCAGGTCAGAATGGTTATATCACCTCTTTATTCCTATGCACAAGACTGTCACATTCCATACAAAGTAATGTTACTCCCTAGAGTCCTGCAGTGCAGAGTTGAAAGACTGTATGGGTTGGTCCTTCCCGGAAATAAGCAGGTTTATATTAAGAGTTCATGTCCTCCAGTTTGCTGGTGGTAACTTTTTTCCTTTCTTACCTGTTCTTAAATGATTTTAGACTTAAAAGTTTCAAAAAATAAACAACTTGAAAGTCTCTGTATATTTTTCTTGTAGATTCACCAAATGATACTGTTGTGCCATAAAACATTTGCCTTATTGTGACACAGACACACACACTCATATATTACATTGTATATAATTTTACATACACATTGTATGTAATATGTGTACATATGCATATATGGATGCATGTGTATGTAGGTACATGTATGTATATGAGAGTATCTTAATATGTTGTCTGATGTTTCTTCATGATTAGATCCAGATTAATGCTGACAGAAATACTGCAGCAATGATTGTTATGTTTTTCTTAGGGCATTCACTCTATAGACTCATGTTAATCTATTTATTCAAATCAACTGATAAAGTTAATTTTGATCACTTGTGTAAGGTGGTGTCTGCTAGGTTCCACACTGTTAAGTTGCTGTATATATCTCTCTCTGTAGTTAATTTGGTATATTTTTTTTGGGGGGGACACTCTGCCAATATGTAGATATCCTATTTCTCATAAACCCTATTTCTTTGAACCCCTCATTAATATCCATTAATGATTCTTGCTTGATACAGTAGTAGCCAAGTGGTGATAGTCTAATTCCATTATTCCATCTAAATTTATTAATTGGTATTCCATTATGTTTTTTTTATTCCATTTATTTATTTTCACATTTTTAAAATATCACTATAGATTCATAAAGTCTTATTTTATATCTGTAATTTATTCTTATTCATAATTTTGATGTTGAAATCGTCCCAGATTTAGTCAGTAGTTGCCTCTTTAAGCTAACTTCTGTGTCCTATGAACATATCTCTACATTTTTTGAGTAATTCCTGATTTTCAGGCCATACTGGTTTTCATTTCAGGCTGATTTTCCTTTACAAGTTGTGTCAAGCTCATCTTGTACTTTCTTAGCCACATTCTTGAAATCAACCTGGTTAGAAGGGCATGTAAAATTCACAATGTTGGCCTCAGATGGGTTTATTGCTGCAAGGATTTCTTTGCTTCTAGACTCTCAGTGGACAGAACTAGGAAATAATGTGCATGTATTTGTATGTATACACACCCATTTACCCAGCCCCACACATGAATTTGTTTATCTTTTAAAAGCCATGCATCCATATTGATACTGCCAATTGCAGTCTGACAACACAAGTTTCATTTTAGCTTCCTACTTTCTATGTTTGTAACACTTTTTTCTTTTTTTTTGTTAGTAAACAACCTGAGCCCCATTTTGTGGCTTATATTGCTTATTTTTACAATGTACATTAAATATTTTAAGAATTGCTAACCTTCATCATAGCATAAATAATCTACTTATTAACTGGAATTTAACCTCTAATATATTTTGTTTGTTTTGAGTATGTGAAATGTAACATAATTTAAAATGACAAACCTATATAAAAAGTTATACTCAGTTACTTTCATTATCCACACTTCTACCCTGTTTTAATCATCCCATATTTTTCAGTTTCTCTTTACCCTCTATAGATAATCAACCTTATTAGATTCTTGTTTTTCTGTTTCTTTTGCTCACTTGGGAAAATCTATTTTTCTTATTGTCGTTTTGCTTTTTTCACTTGGCAGTATATCCACAGACTCACTTTCTTTCATCTCAGAGCTCTTCCTCATTTTTCCTGAATACTCAGTATTTTACAAACAATGCTGCATGTTAACTTATGTACTTACTATTGGTTGTGTATTTTCAAGGTAAATTCTATGAAGTAGGATTCTTGAATCAAAGGAAAATGGATGTGTAATTTTATAATATATTGCCAAATTCCAAAAAAGATTGTAGAGATTTCATTCACTATCAATGCATAAAAGTGATTATTTTCTCACTATTCTTGCCAACAGGATGTAGTTTCATGCTTTTTATTTTTTGCCAACCTCATAGATAAGAAATGATACATTTGTGTGGTTCTAATTTACATTTTCTAATATTGAATGATACTGAAGATCTTTCAGATATTTTCGTTAAGATTGTCAGTTGTCTTTTCGCGTTATTTTGTAGTGTTTTTTGACATATATTTAAAAATTTATGTAGTTAATCTTTTTTTTTTTTATTTATTGCATCTGAATTTTGAGTCTTAGGTATAGAAAGTCTTTTATTACACTAAGGATATAAGCGAATTCAGGTGGGATTATATGAATATTTGAATGATTCTGAACCCTACAACTTACATTATTCTTTGAGAGATTAGGGTGGGAAATAGGGGCATTATTTAAAACCTCTGCTTCAAAAGTAGCATCAGAGAAGCTGAGAATATAAGGAAAAAATGGCAGCTGAGAAAATGAACAGAGCTTTCAGTAGTTTCATGGCTCTTTGGGGACCAAAATTGGAATTTAGGGCCCTTCTAAAGCCCATCCTAGAGGAGAAATCTTGGTAAATACTTGTGACGTTGATTTCAGAACCTGTAAGTATAATGGAGTAAAGATGAATCAGAAATACACCAAATATTTGCAAGGACTTAAACCCAGTTTTGAAGATTTCCATCTGTGATTGTTGTTGTTCAGTCACTAAGTTGTGTCTGACTTTTTCAACCCCATGAACTGTAGCACACTAGGCTTCCCTGTTCTTCACTATCTCCCTCAGTTTGCTCAAACTCATGTCTGTTTGAGTCAGTGGTGCCATCCAACCATCTCATCCTCTGTTGCCCCCTTCTCCTCTTGACCTCAATCTTTGCCAGCATCATGGTCTTTTCCAGTGAGTTAGCTGTTTCCATCACGTGTCCAAAGAATTGGAGCTTCAGCTTCAGCACCAGCCCTTCCAATGTGATTATACTAAGATAATCTTCCTCTACCCTAAAAGTCTTCAAGAAATAAAAATAAGCTTTCTATGAAGGAAGATGACATGTAGAGCCTCACATTATCTCTGAAACTTTTCATGTTCTATGTGTAGCATTTAGTAAAAATAATAATTTAGCCTATAAAAAAAATAGTTACTGTCTGGATATTAAGAGGAAAAAAACAAACAGGCAATAGAAACAGAATCCTAAGATTGAAATTCAGGTTATTAGAGGTAGACTTTAAATAAATGGGGTTACAAAATTCACGGAATAGGAAATTTTAGCAGAAAACTGACATCTTTGAGAAGAATTAAATGAAAATTTTAAGACTAAATTTATAACTGAAATTAGTTGCCACTGAAGAGAGTTAGGAAATTGAAGATAGTTCAGAAGAAAATATTCAGACTGACCCATAGAGAGACAAAGGAGGAAAATTTTAAAAATGTTTAAGGAACACATGGGACATAAAATTCTGATGTGTGTAATTTATTCCGTAATGTGAGATGAGAGACAAGATCAAAATTGAGTATAACACTTGAGTTGGTGAAATGGGGTGGGAAAAAGTGATTATAGTTGATGCAGTCAAATAATAAGTTTGTTGAATGACTAGGCTTTTTATATATTCATAAATATTTCCTTTTTAAATCTGAAGTTTTTATTTTATATTGAGAGAATTTTAGTCTCTGGGTGGAATGTTTCTTTTCTATAGCAGTAAATGTAAAATCTGTCCAGAGGATGAAGAATATATTCACTTTCTTAAAAAACATGCTTAAAATCTTTATCTGACAAAAATGTAATTGTGATATTTCCAAATAAATACTGCTATTCAGTCTAATTATGTATAGATTCTTTCTGTTGCTATTAATATTTGATTATATAATTAACATCATAATACTCTTTAAAAGTTTTCAGTGTAACAAACTTTATGGATTTTAGTTTTCCTTTTGAATATATTGGAAAATATTATTAATACCACTTACTAAAAGTTGTTTTTCAATATGTTACAGCTAAACATTTACCATTTTGGAGTTTAAAGGATGACATCATGGCAAAATTTCGAAGAAGGACTTGCTTCATTTTGTCACTTTTTATTCTATTTATTTTCTCTCTGATGATGGGTTTAAAAATGCTGAGACCAAATAAAGCAGCTTTTGGAGATCCTTTTGGACTTGAGTTTCTTCCAGAAATTCGACAACAGACTCATTTGACGAAAGTTTTTGATTCCCAAAAGAGTGACAAAATCAGCAGTGAAACAAACATCAAGAACTTAAAAACTGAGGAAATCACTGTGAAAACTTCCATAGCCTCTGAACCTCATCCAGAAGAACTGCCACCTCTGAATTATTACTTACATGTATTTTATTACAGTTGGTATGGAAATCCACAATTTGATGGTAAATATATACATTGGAACCATCCAGTTCTCTCACACTGGGACCCTAGGATAACCAAGAAATATCCCAAAGGGAAGCACAACCCCCCTGATGACATTGGCTCCAGGTTTTATCCTGAGTTGGGAAGTTACAGCTCTCGGGATCCTTCTGTCATTGAAACTCACATGAAACAAATGTACTCAGCTTCAATTGGTAAGTATTTTAGATATGTATGTGAATGTATAAGTAAATTTTTGTAGAACATTAATTACTAATTGACCTTCCCTGCTGGCTCAGCGGCAAACATTTCGCCTGCAATGCAGGAGACAGGGATTCGATCCCAAGGTTGAAAAGATCCCTGGAGAAGGAAATGGCAACCCATGCCAGTATTCTTGCTAGGAAAATCCCATGGACAGAGGAGCCTGGCGGACTACAGTCCATGGGGTCAGAAATTCTTAATTAGTCTTGCATTATAAGTTTATAATTTTAAACTTAACAATTCTGGATTAAATTGTTGTTATAACATGTTAACACTAACATTTCTGGGTGTATTATTTTTATTGATTTTTAATTTAATACTCTGTGAATTTATAAAATTCTGATCGACATAAGATACAATGAATTCTCTCACTTTATGTTATACATCTGTTTAAATATCACCCCAAGAAGAAGTAAAATATCCTATGGCCCCAAATTTTTGTCTGCTGTTTAGCTCTCCCTACATTCAAGGAAACTATGTATCATATAAAGTAGTTGTAAATGTTTTACTATTAAATAAAAATAGAATCATTAAATATTTGTGTGTATATATGTGTGTAGGGGGGAGTCTTTTACTCAGCATGCAGTTCTGAAATTTAGTCATTATTGCCAGTCTTATTCCATTGTATAATTATATCGATTTGTTTCTGCATTTATCTTGGTGCACATTTGTACTGTTTCAAATTTTAGGCATGTAGCATATAATTTGGTCTTTACTTTAAAAAAAAAAAAAACTAGTTTGACAATCTCTTCTTTTTTAACACCTGTTTATTTCATTTAATATTGATATAGTTGATTTTACATGTTTCATTTTGCTATTTGTTTTCCATTTATTGCATCTGTTCTAGTTCTTTCCCCCAATTTTTTCTGCCTCTACTTGTATTGAAAATGTTTAGTCCATTTTATATTCTTTTCTGGCTTATTAGATATATTCCTTCATTTTATGATTGGTCTGACATTTACAATGTGCACCTTTATCTGATGGAAAGTCACAAAGTATTCCTACTGTTTTCCCCTCTTCCCTTCAACTTTTTCTTCCCTCTAATTTCTGTCACTTCAGTTACATATATTTACATAGAATCATGACCCACAGATAAATAATATAGAAAAATATGTAATTGAGTATATGAAAATTCAACTCATTAATATATCCTTTATAAAACTCTCCCTGTTTTGATTCCGTCTTCTTAGTGTCTCTACCACTAGGGCCAAAAGGAGAAATTGAGTGTTCTTAAATTTTTCTGATTGTTCAAAAGGTGCCAACTCACTGTTAAGCTGCTATGGGTAGAGAGACATACAAGATTTTTTCATGAACAAAATAATACAGAGACCTGTGAATCTATTATGTATTAACTTTGTGCAAGATGACTTGTTTTTCTTTTTTTAATTGAGTATAGTTATTTTGTAGTGTTTCTGTCGTACAGCAAAGTGAATCAGCCATAGCTATACATATATTCCCCCATTTTTGAATTTCTTTCCCATGTAGATCACCACAGAGCATTGAATAGAGTTCCCTGTGCTATAGTAGGTCTCTTCAGTTACCTGTTTTACACATAGTGTGTATAAATGTCAATCCCAATCTTCCAATCAGTTTCACTCCCTCTTCACCTCTGGGTATCCATACATTTGTTCTCTACGTCTGTGTCTCTATTTCTACTTTGCAAATAGTTCATCTGTACCATTTTTCTAGATTGCACATATATGCCTTAATATACAATATTAGTTTTTCTGACTTACTTTGCTCTCTACAACAGTCTTTAGGTCCATCCATGTTTCCACTAATGGCACAATTTTGTTCCTTTTTATGGCTGAGTAATATTCCATTGTGTTTATGTACCACTTCTTTATCCATTCCTCTGTTGATGAAAATTTAGGTTGATTCCATCTTCTGGCTATTGTAAATAGCACTGCAGTGAACACTGGATGCATGTATCTTTTTGAATTATCATTTTCTCCAGGTGTATGCCCAGGAGTTGGATTACTGAGTCATCTAGTATTTCTAGTTTTAGTTTTTTTAAGGACCCTCCATACCATTCTTCATAGTGACTTGTTTACTCTTGTTTATCTCTTGTTTTTTTGATGGTAGCTCTTGATACAGGTACAAAAGGGTATCTCACTGTGGTTTTGACTTGTAAATATTTTCCAAGTGATTAGTAATTTTTTCATTTGCCCATTGGCCATTTGTAAGTCTTCTTTGGAAAAAGGCCTGGTTTTTGCCACTGCTGCTGTTGCTGCTAAGTCGCTTCAGTCGTGTCTGACTCTGTGCGACCCCATAGATGGCAGCCCACCAGGCTCCACCATCCCTGGGATTCTTCAGGCAAGAACACTGGAGTGGGTTGTCATTTCCTTCTCCAGTGCGTGAAAGTGACTTATTAGATATATTCCTTCATTTTATGATTGGTCTGACATTTACAATGTGCACCTTTATCTGATGGAAAGTCACAAAGTATTCCTACTGTTTTCCCCTCTTCCCTTCAACTTTTTCTTCCCTCTAATTTCTATCACTTCAGTTACATATATTTACATAGAATCATGACCCACAGATAAATAATATAGAAAAATATGTAATTGAGTATATGAAAATTCAACTCATTAATATATCCTTTATAAAACTCTCCCTGTTTTGATTCCGTCTTCTTAGTGTCTCTACCACTAGGGCCAAAAGGAGAAATTGAGTGTTCTTAAATTTTTCTGATTGTTCAAAAGGTGCCAACTCACTGTTAAGCTGCTATGGGTAGAGAGACATACAAGATTTTTTCATGAACAAAATAATACAGAGACCTGTGAATCTATTATGTATTAACTTTGTGCAAGATGACTTGTTTTTCTTTTTTTAATTGAGTATAGTTATTTTGTAGTGTTTCTGTCGTACAGCAAAGTGAATCAGCCATAGCTATACATATATTCCCCCATTTTTGAATTTCTTTCCCATGTAGATCACCACAGAGCATTGAATAGAGTTCCCTGTGCTATAGTAGGTCTCTTCAGTTACCTGTTTTACACATAGTGTGTATAAATGTCAATCCCAATCTTCCAATCAGTTTCACTCCCTCTTCACCTCTGGGTATCCATACATTTGTTCTCTACGTCTGTGTCTCTATTTCTACTTTGCAAATAGTTCATCTGTACCATTTTTCTAGATTGCACATATATGCCTTAATATACAATATTAGTTTTTCTGACTTACTTTGCTCTCTACAACAGTCTTTAGGTCCATCCATGTTTCCACTAATGGCACAATTTTGTTCCTTTTTATGGCTGAGTAATATTCCATTGTGTTTATGTACCACTTCTTTATCCATTCCTCTGTTGATGAAAATTTAGGTTGATTCCATCTTCTGGCTATTGTAAATAGCACTGCAGTGAACACTGGATGCATGTATCTTTTTGAATTATCATTTTCTCCAGGTGTATGCCCAGGAGTTGGATTACTGAGTCATCTAGTATTTCTAGTTTTAGTTTTTTTAAGGACCCTCCATACCATTCTTCATAGTGACTTGTTTACTCTTGTTTATCTCTTGTTTTTTTGATGGTAGCTCTTGATACAGGTACAAAAGGGTATCTCACTGTGGTTTTGACTTGTAAATATTTTCCAAGTGATTAGTAATTTTTTCATTTGCCCATTGGCCATTTGTAAGTCTTCTTTGGAAAAAGGCCTGGTTTTTGCCACTGCTGCTGTTGCTGCTAAGTCGCTTCAGTCGTGTCTGACTCTGTGCGACCCCATAGATGGCAGCCCACCAGGCTCCACCATCCCTGGGATTCTTCAGGCAAGAACACTGGAGTGGGTTGTCATTTCCTTCTCCAGTGCGTGAAAGTGAAAAGTGAAAGTGAAGTCGCTTAGTTGTGTCCGACCTTTCGCAACCCCATGGACTGCAGGCTCCTCCAACCTTGGGATTTCCAGGCAAGAGTCCTTTTGTTACTGAGTTATATGAATTTTTGTAAATGATGGATATTAACCCCTTATTCATTATATGATATGCAACATAATTTCGCCTATTCAGTATATATCTTTTAATTGTGTTGTTGTTGCTTTTGCTCTGTAGAAGCTTTTAAGATTGACATAGTCCTACTTTAAGATATTTTCTTTTGTTATTTGTGCTTTTGATGTCATATGCAAAGTATCAGTGCCAAGACTGATAGTGTAGTGTCAAAGATCTTTCCTGTGTTTATTTCAGAGAGTTTTATATCAGGTCTGTCTTATATTTTAAGTCTTTGATCTCTTTCAAGGTGCTTTTTGTGAGTAGTATAGGATACACCCAACTTTCTTTTCTGTGTATAGCTATCCAATTTTCCCAGCACCAAAGGATGTTCTTGGTCCTCTTGTCATGTATTAGCTCCTAGAGGTGTAAATCCAGATTGTTTCTTTGTAAGTTTTCCCATTTCTTAACATCTTTATTTTATGACTACAAATATTCCTTTCAGAATGGCTTTTGGAGCATCCCATAAGAAAGTGAAACAGGAGAGTGAAAAAGTTGGTTTAAAACTCAGCATTCAGAAAACTAAGATCATGGCATCTGGTCCCATCACTTCATGGGAAATTGATAGCAAAACAGTGGAAACAGTGAGAGACTTTATTTTTGGGGGCTCCAAAATCACTGCAGATGGTGATTGCAGCCATGAAATTAAAAGACGCTTGCTTCTTGAAAGAAAAGTTATGACCAACCTAGACAGTATATTAAAAAGCAGAGATATTATTTTGGCAACAAAGGTCCGTCTAGTCAAAGCTATGGTTTTTCCAGTAGTCATGTATGGATGTGAGAGTTGTACTATAAAGAAAGCTGACTGCTGAAGAATTTATGCTTTTGAACTGTGCTGTTGGAGAAGACCCTTGGACTTCAAGGAGATCCAACTAGTCAATCCTAAAGGAAATTAGTCCTTAATATTCATTGGAAGGACTGATGCTGAAGCTGAAACTCCAATACTTTGGCCACCTGATGCAAAGAACTGACTCATTGGAAAAGACCCTGATGCTTGGAAAGATTGAAGGCATGAGGAGAAGGGGATGACAGAGGATGAGATGATTGGATGGCATCACCGGCACAATGGACATGAGTTTGAGGTGGTTTCGGGGGTTGGTGATGAACAGGGAGCCCGGGTGTGCCGCAGTCCATGGGATCACAAAGAGTCAGACATAACTGAGCAACTGAACTGATAGGTTTAGTAGAAAGTTATTTTGTTTTCATTTGTTTTAAGGTAATCTTTGGTTCCTATTGTGATTTCTTCTTTCACCCATTGGTTGTTGAGGAGTTTCTTGTTTATTTTTCATGTATCTGTAGATTTTCCAACTCTTTTGATTGTTAGAAGTATAGCTGCCATGGCTTCCTTTTCGTTCCCACCAGAATGGAATGCCTTTTCATCCTTTCACTTTGAGTTTATGGGGATCCTTAAAGCTTTCTTGTTGGAACCATAGAGTTGGCTCTTGTTTTTCATCCTTCCAGGCCCTTATGTGCCTTTTGCTTGCTGAATTCAATCCACTTTTGTTTAGAGTAGTTATTAATACTTAAGGACTTATTCAGTTCAGTCACTCAGTTGTGTCCGACTCTGCAACCCCATGGACTGCAGCTTGTTAGGCTTCCCTGTCCATCACAAAATCCTGGAGCTTGCTCAAACTCATGTCCGTCAAGTCAGTGATGCCATCCTACCATCTCATCCTCTGTTGTCCCTTCCTCCTCCTGCCTTCAGTCTTTCCCAGCATCAGGGTCTTTCCAATGAGTCAGTTATTCGTATCAAGTGGCCAAAGTATTGGAGCTTCAGCTTTAGCATTAGTCCTTCCAATGAGTATTCAGTACTGATTTCCTTTAGGATTGAATAGTTTGATCACCTTGCAGTCCAAAAGGGTCTTCTCTGACAGCACAGTTTCTTCAGTGCTCAGCTTTCTTTATGGTCCAACTCTCACATCCATACATGACTACTAGAAAAAATAGCCTTGACTTGATAGACCTTTGTCAGCGAAGTAATGTCTCTGCTTTTCAATATGCTGTCTAGATTGGTCATAGCTTTTTTTCCAAGGAGAAAGGGTCTTATTTAATTTCGTGGCTGCTGTCACCATCTGCAGTGAATTTGGAGCCCACGAAACAAAGTCAGTCTCTGTTTCCATTGTTTCCTCCTTTATTTGCTATTAAGTAATGGGACCTGATGCCATGATCTTAGTTTTTTGAATGTTAAGTTTTAAGCCAGCTTTTTCACTCTCCTCTTTCATTTTCATTAAGATGCTCTTTAGTTTCTTTTCACTTTCTGCCATATGGGTGGTGTCATCTGTGTATCTGAGATTATTGATATTTCTCCTGGCAATCATGATTTCAGCTTGTGCTTCATCCGGCCCGGCATTTTGCATGATGTACTCTGCATATAAGTTAAATAAGCAGGGTGGCAATATACAGCCTTGACGTAATCCTTTCCCGATTTGGAACCAGTCTGTTGTCCCATGTCCAATTCTAACTGTCGCTTCTTGACCTGATTACAGATAGCTAAGGAGGCAGGTAAGGTGGTCTGGTATTTCCATCTCTTTCAGAATTTTCCACAGTTTGTTGTGATCCACACAGTCAAAGGCTTTGATGTAGTCAATAAAGCAGAAGTAGGTGTTTTTCTGAAACTCTCTTGCTTTTTCAGTGGTCTAGTGGATGTTGGCAATTTGATCTCTGGTTCCTCTGTCTTTTCTAAATACAGCTTGAACATCTGGAGGTTCTCAGTTCACATACTGTTGAAGCCTAGCATGGAGAATTTTAAGCATTAACTTTGCTAGCGTGTGAGATGGATACAATTGTGTGGTAGTTTGAACATTCTTTGGCATTGCCTTTCTTTGGAATTAGAATGAAAAATGACCTTTTCCAGTCCTGTGGCCAATGCTGGGTTTTCCAAATTTGCTGGCATATTGAGTGCAGCATTTTCACAGCATCATCGTTTAGGATTTGAAATAGCTCAACTGTAATTCCATCACCTCCATTAGCTTTGTTCGTCGTTTTACTTATGGCCCACTTGACTTCACTTTCCAGGATGTCTGGCTCTAGGTGAGTGATCACACTGGTCGTGGTTATCTGGGTCATTAAGATGTTTTTTTGTATAGTTCTTGTGTGTATTCTTGCCATCTCTTCTTAATGTCTTCTGCTTCTGTTAGGTCCATTCCATTTCTGTTGTTAATTGTGCCCATCTTTGCATGAAATGTTCCCTTAGTATCTCTAATTTTCTTGAAGATACCTCCAGTCTTTACCATTCTGTTGTCCTCTATTTCTTTGCATTGACCACTGAGGAAGGCTTTCTTATCTCTCCTGCTATTCTTTGGAACTCGGCATTCAAATGGATATATCTTTCCTTTTCTCCTTTGCCTTTAGCTTCTCTTATTAATGGCATTAAATTAAAAGCATTTATTAATGCTACCTTATTGTGTGTTGGTTTTGTATTTCCATTATTGTCTTTACTGCCTGCATTTGTAAAGGTTATTTTCCATGATGGTACGCTCTTTCTCCTCCTTTTTTTGTCTTTTATTGATCTGCTCTTGATTTTTGTTTTATTTTTTACCAAGTTCAGTTCAGTTCAGTTCAGTCCCTCACTCATGTCCGACTCTTTGCGACCCCATGAATCACAGCACGCCAGGCCTCCCTGTCCATCACCAACTCCCGGAGTTCACTCAAACCCATGTCCATCAAGTCGGTGATGCCATCCAGCCATCTCTTCCTCTGTCGTCCTCTTCTCCTCCTGCCCTCAATCCCTCCCAGCAGCAGAGTCTTTTCCAGTGAGTCAACTCTTTGCATGAGGTGGCCAAAGTACTGGAGTTTCAGCTTTAGCATCATTTCCAAAGAAATCCCAGGGTTGATCTCCTTCAGAATGGACAGGTTGGATCTCCTTGCAGTCCAAGGGACTCTAAAGAGTCTTCTCCAACACCACAGTTCAAAGGCATCAATTCTTTGGCGCTCAGTCTTCTTCACGGTCCAACTGTCACATCCATACATGACCACAGGAAAAACCATAGCCTTGACTAGATGGACCTTAGTCGGCAAAGCCTCTGCTTTTGAATATGCTATCTAGGTTGGTCGTAACTTTTCTTCCAAGGAGTAAATGTCTTTTAATTTCATGACCGCAGTAACCATCTGCAGTGATTTTAGAGCCCCCCAAAATAAAGTCTGACACTGTTTCCACTGTTTCCACATCTATTTCCCATGAAGTGATGGGACCGAATGCCATGATCTTCCTTTTCTGAATGTTGAGCTTTAAGCCAGCTTTTTCACTCTCCACTTTCACTTTCATCAAGAGACTTTTTAGTTCCTCTTCACTTTCTGCCATAAGGGTGGTGTCATCTGCATATCTGAGGTTATTGATATTTCTCCTGGCAATCTTGACTCCAGCTTGTGTTTCTTCAAGTCCAGCATTTCTCATGATGTACTCTGCGTATAAGTTAAATAAGCACGGTGACAATATACAGACCCCAGGTCAGTAGGTGCCCAACACGCTACTGTAGATCAGTGGAGAAATAACTCCAGAAGGAATGAAGGGATGGAGCCAAAGCAAAAACAATACCCAGCTGTGGATGTGACTGGTGATAGAAGCAAGGTCCGATGCTGTAAAGAGCAATATTACGTAGGAACCTGGAATGTCAGGTCCATGAATCAAGGCAAATTGGAAGTGGTCAAACAAGAGATGGCAAGAGTGATTGTCGACATTGTAGCAATCAGTGAACTAAAATGGACTGGAATGGGTGAATTTAACTCAGATGACCATTATATCTACTACTGTGGGCAGGAATTCCTCAGAAGAAATGGAGCAGCCATCATGGTCAACAAAAGAGTCCAAAATGCAGTACTTAGATACAATCTCAAAAACGACAGAATGATCTCTGTTTGTTTCCAAGGCAAACCATTCAATATCACAGTAATCCAAGTCTATGCCCCAACCAGTAACGCTGAAGACGCTGAAGTTGAATGGTTCTATGAAGACCTACAAGACCTTTTAGAACTAACACCCAAAAAAGATGTCCTTTTCATTAATCTGCTTTATTGACTATGCCAAAGCTTTTGACTGTGTGGATCACAATAAACTGTGAAAAATTTTGAAAGAATTGGAATACCAGACCACCTGACCTGCCTCTTGAGAAATCTGTATGCAGGTCAGGAAGCCACAGTTAGAACTGGACATGGAACAACAGACTGGTTTCAAATAGGAAAAGGAGTACGTCAAGGCTGTATATTGTCATTTTTACCAAAGAGTTAATTATAACATCTTACAGATAAAACAGTCCAGTTTAGGCTAATAGCTTTTTCTTTTTAACTTGTAAAGTTTTTCCTTAGTATGCAGAGGATGAGATGGTTAGATAGTATGGACATGAATTTGAGCATACTCCAGGAGATGGTGGAAGACAGTGAAACCTCAAGTGCTGCATTCCATAGAGTCACAGAGAGACAGACACAGCTTAGGGACTGAACAACAATAAAGTGTCTACCATTTTGCTCCTCCCTTTGTATTATTGATGTCACAGTTTACTTCTGTTTGTTGCATATTTATGAATAACATAGTAGCTATACTTTTCCTCCTCTTCCATTTAGACTTTGTACTCTTTTTGAGTGGTTAACACACCATCCTACTACATAGTTATAGTTTTCTAAATCTAACTGTATGTTTCTGTTCTTTCCCAGTGTATTGTGTAATTTTGTGTGCTTTCATGTGACTGATTAGCTTGTTTTCATTTTAGCTTGAACTCCTTTTAGCGTTAAGTACAAGGCTGATGTAGTGGTGGTGAACTCCCTTAGATGGTGTTTGTCTGGAAGTCTTTCTTTGTATCTGAAGGATAACTTTGCTAGATAAACCATTCTTGTTTGGGAACTTTTATCTTTCACCTCTTCAAATATGTCATTCCACTGTCCCCCTGGCCTGAAGAGTTTCTTCAGAGAAATTAGTCGTTCAGTCATGTTCGACTCTTTGCGACCCCGTGGACTGTAGCCCACCAGGCTCCTCTGTCCAAGTAATTCTTCGGGAGCAGGTAGCCATTCCCTTCTCCAGAAGAATCTTTCTGACCCACGGATCAAACCCAAGTCTTCCGCATTGCAGCAGATTCCTTACCATCTAAGCCATCAGGGAAGCATAACTTTGCTAGATATACCATTCTTTGCTGGGCATTTTTTATCTTTGAACTTTTCAAACATGTCTTTCCACTGTCCCCTGGCCTAAAGGGTGTCTGCAGAGAAATCCTAATGGTAGTCCATTGTAGCTTCCATTCCTTTCTTTTTCTTTTTTAACTGCCTCCCCCTGCCCGCCCCCCATCTGCCTTTAAAGTCTTAGAGGGTGTCTTTTTGCTTTGAGATAGCAGGATGATCTATTAGCTTTGTAAACTTATATGTCCAAGTCTTTCCTCAGATTTTGGACATTTTCACCTTTCATTTCTTTAACTCCTTGCCCTCCTCCTTCTCTGTCTGGAATCCTGATTATCCTGATATTTGTCTTTTTGATGGATTTCCATTGATCACATAGAGTTTCTTTGTTCTCTTTTAGTTTAAATTCCCTCTAAGTTACATTTTTTTTCTTCCATATGGGCAGCCTTGTTGCACTGCATACTTCAGGTCATTCATTGAATTTTGTTTGGTTCTTTTTAACAATTTTAATAATTTCCTTCTCTTTAATAAAGAATCATTTGTTCATCTTTTTATTCTTGAATTCATTGATATGTCTTTCTAAGTTTTCTTGTAATTTGTTGAGTTCCTTTAGAACAGCTAATTTGAATTCTTTATTAGATTGTATATTCGGCACGTTCTAGCTTGCTTGCTGGAAAATAACAATACTATTTTCTTTCTGTGATGCTGTATTTCCTTGAATTTTTTTTTTTATTGTTCTTGTGGATGCTGTCACATTTGAAGTAGTTGATACCTCAACTCTGCTTGTGCCTTTTACATATGCCATTGTATCTTTATAATGTTGATATTTGAGTTTTTTTCCCCTGTAAATCTGTATCTGCTCCAGTATACTTCTTACCCTTTGGGGAAAATTTTTAAGCATAAATGCCTACTCAGCTTTTAACATTTTCCCAGGCTGGCTTTTGGAAACCTCTTGTTATCCAGAAAGTGGCCACTATAGATCAAGGTTTTCGTAGTTTCTCACTCATGCGTTGAATGTGGTGGTTTGTTTTCTTAGTGGATTTCCTGTTTGCCAGAATACATTTCTGAAGGCTTACACAGGAGCAAGCGCAAGGAGCCCATGGCAAAGTGGGAGGAGGTGTGGGCTGCATCATTGAAGTGCATTGAGGGGAGAGGTGTAGGCTGTAGGGTGAGGTGCATTGAGTGGGGAGGTGTGGGCTGTAGGGCTGAGGTGCATTGAGGAGGGAGGTGTGGGCTGTAGAATTGAGGTGACTTGAGGGGAGAGGTGTGGGCTGTAGCCTTGAGGTGCACTGAAGGGGGAGGTATGGGCTGTAGCCTTGAGGTGCATTGAAGGGGGTGGTGTGGGCCGTAGCCTTGAGGTACATTGAAGGGAGAGGTGTGGGCTGTAGGGCTGAGGTGCATTGAGGAGGGAGGTGTGGGCTGTAGCTTTGAGGTGGGTGCATTGAGGAGGGAGGTGTGGGCTGTAGCCTTGAGGTGCATTGAGGGGGGAGGTGTGAGGGAGATGTGGGCTGTAGTATTAAGGTGCATTGAGTGGGGAGGTGTGGGCTGTAGCATTGAGGTGCATTGAGGGGGGAGGTGTGGGCTGTAGTGTTGAGGTGCATTCAAGGGGGAGGTGTGGACTGTAGCACTGAAGTGCATTGAGGGTGCTGATAGGCCTGGTGAGCCACATCAGTGGGTGGTTTCTGGTAGGCTCATGGGTGGACTTTCTGTTCAGTGGTGTCCCTTTCATCCTCTTTGCCATCATCCCCCCTTTCCTGAGTTGTGAAGCTCCCACTTCTGTATTCCAGGTGAAGAGAAATGGATTTCTCCAGCCATATCCTGCTCAGCTGCTTTCTTTATCCTGTAAGGGAGGGGTTGCCTCCATTGGATATATCAGCCTTGTTCATTGTTTGCAGCACCAGGAAGTTTTTCATACTTCATACTCTGACCCAATTCAGATCCTTTGGTGAAAGCTGGACTTATGCAAGTTTTCTTTCATGCCTAAGTGCCTGCCACGGACAGCATTCTGTCAGTTTTTGCCTGATAGCAGCCAGTGGAGGTCTAGGCAGATTTATTGGCCTAGTAAAGAATCCGCCTGCAGTGCAGGAGATTCGGGTTCAATCCCTGGGTTGGGAAGGTTCAACGCCTGGGTTGGGAAGATGCCCTGAAGGAGAAAATAGCAACCCACTCCAGTATTTGTGCCTGGAAAATCCCATGAACAGAGGAGTCTAGTGGGTTCAGTCCATGGAGTTGCAAAGAGTTGGACATGGCTGTGTGACTGAGCACGTACTGGTTTGGTAGCCCTGTTTGTCTGTTTCTTACTTCCCATATTACTGGAAGAGATTCCTCACAGATCCTTTGGAGTAAGGTACTGGAGTAAGGTATTAGATCCCGAAATAACCACAAAAGTAATATAAGGATGTCTCATTCACTGACCATCTTATGGCACCGTGTTGCTGATGTCAATTCCTATTATACTTATCATTATTAGACAAAGAATAACGGACTTGTTATAAAAATTGTGAACACAGAACACTATTTTGGTCCATGGACTTTTCCTGGTGACACTGGCATTTTTTGAATTGAAGAAGATAGTCAATGAAGGCTATTTAAATTGCTATATGAATGTGCTTTGACTTGTTTAAAATTCATATTTTTCCTTTGATATAAATGTTCTTGTTTTTCCTTTTATTGAAATTGCTGTGTGAAATAATTATACTTTTGTATCACCCAGTACAAGCTGGTTAATTATTTGTTTTACAATTAAAGTGTTATGTGTTTTAAATATTAGTGGTCTAACCTTTTTTTTTTCCCCCCGAGAAAAGAATGATGAAATTAGAATGAAGTATTAATGCAATATTTAAACTCTAACCGTTATAATAATGTATCAGATAGAAGTAGCCACTGATAGATATATATCCTTTTCAAGTCTTTAAAGTACCATAGGCAAGTACTTTCCATTTTTTAATTTTCTATAAAATGCTCAAAAAAACATAGTGGGATATTCAGAATAATGGCCCCCAAGATGTACATATTCTAATCTCTGGAATCTTTGAATATGTTGTCTTATAAGTCAAAAGGAATTAAGGTTGCAGATGTATAATTAGGGTTGCTAATCAGTTGACCTTGAAATAGGACTAATATAATCACTGGAGTTGCTAAAAGTAGAAGAGGGAAAAGAGAGATAAGTGATCTAAATAAGAGATAAGTGATCTAAGTTGGAGATAAGTGATCTTAAAAGGATTTAGTTTGTGGGGCCTGCCTTTGAAAATGGGGTTAGAAAAGTCAACAGCCAAACAATATGGTGTCTCCTGTAAGCTAACAACAGCAAGGAAACAGCTTTTTCTTGAAACCTCTAGAAAGGAATGTAGTTCAGTGAACCCTCTTGATGTTAGCCTAGTAGACCCATGTCAAATTCTGACCTATAAAACCGTAAGCTTATAAATTTTCATTGTTTTAAGCCATTAAATTTGTGTTAATTCATTATGGCAGTAATAGAAAACTAATATACCTCAGCAAAACATAATTTACTCTATATCTTTAAAATTATCTTCCCTTTCCTTTGGCTTAGCACTATTTATTTATTAAATTTCTACCATGTCCCAGCCTTGTGCTAGATTCAAGATGAGTAAGTCACATCTCCTGGGTTTCCTTTTGTTTTCTTTATTGGTACTGGAAAAGGGCTAGATGGAAGCAAAGCTGAAAATTATCAGTTTTTATAAGGCAACAATTTGTATTTCTGAAACTCCTCTCTTTAAAATTTGTACATAAAAGTAGAAGAAACAGAACTTACAGTAAGACAGTTCAGTTCAGTCACACAGTCATATCCAACTCTTTGTGACCCCATGGACTGCAGCAGGCCTGGCTTCACTGTCCATCACCAACTCCCATAGCATGCTCAAACTCATGTCCATCAAGTCAGTGATGCCATCCAACCATTTCATCTCTTGGTCGTCCGCATCTCCTCTAGGAGAACAAGAAAGAACGACACGGGGGAATCAGTCTTTCCAGAAACTGATCGATTTCTTTATTTTTAGGTTTGCTTATATACCTTTTGTTACACATAGAGACAAGTGGAAATTTTAAAGTCACGCAGGGGTCAGCAGTCCTGACCTTTATCAAAATCAGGTGCTTCATATAGAGGTATACATAAAGGTTTAGGGGTTTTACATCATCTTCTGGCCATGGGGCCTGCTGACATTTTATGATCCTTTCTTTCTGATAACGATCAGTCAACCAAAACTTATTTTCCCGGGGTGATTTTTCTTAAACCAGGCAGCACCCTCCGAAGGTACCAGATAAAGTTGCATTCCTATAGGGTGAGGGTGTAGTGGGTTACAACTAAGAAAGGAATTTACTTAGCCTAAGGTTAACATGATTAAGCTAAAGGTTAACACTTATTTCTTCTATATGCTAGTTATATTCATTATAAGGGCAGGGAATATGGAGACTTAGGAGCAAATGTTGGCTCAACAAATGAAAAACCCTTCACCAATATAATTCCTAATCAACCCACTATACTAATAATTTCAAACTTCCTAAAAGAATCTGCCTTTAGTAAGTCTAAAACATCTCGTGCCTCTCATGGTTGGGAGGCTGTAAACAATCACATGTGGTGGACGAACCTGTACAGGCAGGCTAGATAACCTTCAGAGGAGTTCGTAAGTTGAAACACTCTTGTCACGCCCAGGAATTTTTATTAACTGGAGCTGTAGATTAACTCCTTCTCCGAGAGAGGTGATGGGGGAGAGCCCCCTGTAAAGTCAGAGGTGTAGGTGAGGGCATAAAACAGTAAAGTAGGCAGACTCTGGTTTGGGGGGTAGATGCTCGGGAACAGGGGATTTCCTGAGGCTCGATCCCGCCTTTGCTTATGCCAAAGCCTCCTTCCTCATGACCTTTGCCATGGGCGGAGTTCCTCACAGTGGCTCCTGGCAGACAAAGTAATGTCTCTGCTTTTTAATATGTTGTCTAGGTTGGTCATAATTTCTTAAGCTTCTTTTAATTTCATGACTGCAGTCACCATCTGCAATGATTTTGGAGCCCAAGAAAATGAAGTCTCTCACTGTTTCCATTGTTCCCCATCTATTTGCCATGAAGTGATGGGACCAGATGCTATGATCTTTGTTTTCTGAATGTTGAGTTTTGAGCCACTTTTTCACTCTCTTCTTTCACTTTAATCAGGAGGCTCTTTAGTTCTTAGCTTTCTGCCATAAGGGTAGTGTCATCTGCTTATCTGAGGTTACTGATATTTCTCCCGGCAACCTTTTTTTTTTTTTTTTTTTAATTAATTCTCCCAGTAATCTTGATTCCAGGTTGTGCTTCATTCAGCCCAGCGTTTTGCATGATGTATTCTGCATATAAGTTAAATTAGCAGGGTGACAGTATACAACCTTGATTTACTCCTTTCCCGATTTGTAACCAGTCTGTTGTTCCGTGTCCAGTTCTAATTGTTGCTTCATGATCTTCATACAGATAACTAAGGAGACAGGTTGGGTGGTCTGGTATTCCTATCTCTTTAAGAATTTTCCACAGTTTGTTGTGATCCACACAGTCAAAGGCTTTGATGTAGTTGATAAAGCAGAAGTAGATGTTTTTCTGGAACTTTGTTGCTTTTTCAGTGATCCAGTGGATTTTGGCAATTTGATCTCTGGTTCCTCTGTCTTTTCTAAATATAGCTTGAACATCTGGAAGTGCACAGTTCACGAATTGTTGAAGTTGGCTTGGAGAATTTTGAGCATTGCTTTTCTAGCCTGTGAGATGAGTGCAGTTGTGCAGTAGCTTGAACATTGTTTGGCATTGCCTTTCTTTGGGATTTGAATGAAAACTGACCTTTTCTAGTCCTGTGGCCACTGCTGAATTTTCCAAATTTGCTGGCATATTGAGTGCAGCACTTTCACAGCATCATCTTTCAGGATTTGAAATAGCTCAACTTGAATTCCATCACCTCTACCAGCTTTGATCGTAGTGATGCTTCCAAGGCCCATTTGATTTTGCATTCCAGGATGCCTGGCTCTAGGTGAGTTATCACACCATCATGGTTATCTGGGTCATGAAGATCTTTTTTGTATAGTTCCTCTTGTATTGTTGCCACCTCTTCTTATTATCTTCTGCTTCTGTTAGGTCCCTACCATTTCTGTCCTTTATTGTACCCATCTTTGCATGAAATGTTCCCGTGGTATCTCTGATTCTTGAAATGATCTAATCTTTCCCGTTCTATTGTTTTTCTCTATTTCTTTGCACTGATCACCGAGCAACGCTTTCTTATCTCTCTTTGCTATTCTTTGAAACTCTGCATTCAAATGGGTATATTTTTTCTTTGCTCTTTTGACTTTTGCTTCTCTTCTTTTCTCAGCTATTTGTAAGACCTCCTCAGATAACCATTTTACCTTTTTACATTTCTTTTTGTTGGGGATGGTCTTGATCACTGCCTCCTGTACAATGTCATGAACCTCTGTCCATAGTTCTTCAGGCACTCTGTCTATCAGCTCCAATCCCTTGAATCTATTTGTCATTTGTACTGTATAGTCATAAGGGATTTCATTTAGGTCATACCTGAATGGTATAGTGGTTTTCCCTACTTTCTTCAATTTAGTCTCAACTTGGCAATAGGAATTCATGATCTGAGCCACAGTCAGCTCGTGGTCTTGTTTTTTCTGACTGTACAGAGCTTCTCCATCTTCGGCTGCAAATAATATAATCAATCTGATTTCGGTATTGACCATCTGGTGATATTCACGTGTAGAGTTGTCTCTTGTGTTGTTGGAAGAGGGTGTTTGCTATCACCAGTGCATTCTGTTGGCACAACTCTATTAGCCTTTGCCTTGCTTCATTTTGTATTCCAAGGCCAAATTTGCCTTTTACTCCAGGTATCTCTTGACTTCCTACTTTTGCATTCCAGTCCCCTATAATGAAAAGGACATCTTTTTTTGGGGTGTTAGTTCTAGAAACTCTTATAGGTCTTCGTAGAACCGTTCAGAAGGTCTTGTAGGTCTTCACTGAATCGTTCAACCTCAGCTTCTTCAGCATTAGTAGTTGGTGCATAGACTGAATTACTGTAATATTGAATGGTTTGCCTTGGAAATGAACAGATATCATTGTATTATTTTTGAGATTGCAACTGAGTAATGCATTTAGGACTCTTGTTGACTATGAGGGCTAGTCCATCTCTTCTAAGAAATTCTTGCCCGCATTAGTAGATATTATCTGAATTAAATTCACACATTCCAGTCCATTTTAGTTCACTGATTCCTAAAATGTTGATACTCACTCTCGTCATCTCCTGTCTGACCACTTCCAGTTTACCTTGATTCATGGACCTAACATTCCAGGTTCCTGTGTTAAGTGTTCTTTACTGCATTGGACTTTACTTCCATCACCAGTCACAGGCATTGTTTTTGCTTTGGCTCTACCTCTTCATTCTTTCTGGAGTTATTTCTCCACTCTTCTCAAGTAGCATATTGGGCACCTACTGACCTGGGGAGTTCATCTTTCAGTATCCTATCATTTTGCCATTTCATACTGTTCATGGGGTTCTCAAGGCAAGAATATTGAAGTGTTTTCCTTTGTCCAGTGGACCACGTTTTGTCAGAACTCTTTACCATGACCTGTTTGTCTCGTGTGGCCCTTCATGGAATGGCTCATAGTTTCATTGAATTAGATGAGGCTGTGGGCCTTGTGATCAGTTTAATTAGTTTTCTGCGATTGTGGTTTTCCTTCTGTCTGCCCTCTGAAGGATGAGAAGAGGCTTATGGAAGCTTCCTGAAGAGACTGACTGTGGGGGAAACTGGGCCTTGTTCTAACGGGTGGGGACAAGTTCAGTAAATCTGTAATACAATTTTCTGTCGGCTGTGTTCCTTCCCTGTTGCTGACCTGAGACCAAACTGTGGTGAAGGTAGTGAAGATGACGGCACCCTCCTTCCAGGGTCTCGCGCACACGCTGCTGCACTCAGTGTTCCCAGCCCTGAAGCATGCCACTGCCGACCCACACCTTCACTGGCACCTCCTGGACATCACAGGCAGGTCTGGATGAGTCTCTTGTGGGGTCACTGCTCCTTCCTCCTGGGTCCTGGTGTGCACAAAGTTTTGTTTGAGCCCTCTAAGCATCTCTGGCAGGTATGGGGTTTCATTCTAAACACAGTTTTGCCCCTCCTACCATCTTGCTGGGGCCTCTCCTTTAGTAAGACAAATTAGATTTTTGAAGTTTAAATGAACCCATTCCGTTCAGTTCAGTTCAGTCGCTCAGTCATGTCCGACTCTTTGTGACCCCATGAATCACAGCACGCCAGGCCTCCCTGTCCATCACCAACTCCTGGAGTTCACTCAAACCCATGTCCATCGAGTTGATGATGCCATCCAGCCATCTCTTCCTCTGTTGTCCCCTTCTCCTGGCCCCAATCCCTCCCAGCATCAGAGTCTTTTCCAATGAGTCAACTCTTCGCATGAGGTGGCCACAGTACTGGAGTTTTAGCTTTAGCATCAGTCCTTCCAATGAACACCCAGGACTGATCTCCTTTAGGATGGACTGGTTGGATCTCCTTGCAGTCCAAGGGACTCTCAAGACTCTTCTCCAACACTACAGTTCAAAAGCATCAATTCTTCGGTGCTCAGCTTTCTTCACAGTCCAACTCTCGCATCCATACATGGCCACTGGAAAAACCATAGCCTTGACTAGACGGACCTAACATAATCTCATAAAATTTCCTTTTAGAATAACTATGTTTGTATTAAGTTTAAAGTTCATATTTAAATGTAGATTGATGATAGTTTCATATTGCTATAGATACCTGAGTTTAATTCTATTGATAACTTTGTCTTGGGAATGTGCCAGGATTTTGTTTTTCCAATTGCCTTGCCATTTTTTTCTTGAAAGCATATTATCTTTTGTAGGTTCAGGGTTCTTGTTCGGTTGCTTACTCATCTCTGACTCTGTAACACCAGGGACTGAAGCACGCCAGGCATCCGTTTCCTTCACCATCTGCTGGTGCTTGCTCACACTCATGTCCATTGAGTGAGTGATACCACCCTACCATCTCGTCCTCTGTTGTCCCCTTCTTCCGATCTTTTCCAGCAACAGTGTCTTTTCTAATGAGTCAGCTCTTCCCATCAGGTGGCCAAAGTATTGGAGCTTCAGCATCAATCCTTCCAGTAAATATTCAGGGTTGATTTCTTTAGGATTGACTGCTTTGGTTTTCTTTCAGTCCAAGGGATTCACAAGAGTCTTCTCCAACACCACAGTTCAGAAGCATGAAATCTTCAGCATTCAGCCTTCTTTATGGTCCAATTCTCACATCCATGGCATGAGTACTGGGAAAACCATAGCTTTGACTGTGTGGACTTTTGTCACAAAGTAATGATGCTGCCTTTTAATATGTTGTCTAGGTTTGTCATGGGCTTCCCTAGTGGCTCAGATGGTAAGGAATCTGCCTACCAGTGTAAGAGACCTGAGTTCGATCCCTGGGTTAGGAAGATCCCTGGAGAATGGAATGGCAACTCACTCCAGTATTCTTCCCTGGAGAATCCCATGGGCAAAGGAGCCTGGCAGCCTATAGCCCATGGAGTAGCACAGAGTCAGGCACGCCTGAGCGACTAACACTTAGGTTTGTCATAGCTTTCCATCCAAGGAACAAACATTTTTTAATATCGTGGCTGCAGTCACCATCTGTCATGATTTTGGAGCAAAATAAAATAAAGTCTGTTACTGTTTCCATTGTTTTCCCATCTGTTTACCATGAAGTGATATGACTGTTTGCCACAATCTTAGTTTTTTGAATGTTGAGTTTTAAGCCAGCTTTTTCACTATCCTTTTTCACCATCATCTAGAGGCTCTTTAGTTCCTCTTCACTTTCTGCCATAAGAGTGGTGTCATCTGGATATCTGAGGTTATTGATATTTCTCCCTGCAATCTTTATTCCAGCTTGTGCTTTCCAGCCTGACATTTTGTATGATGTACATATAAGTTAAATAAGCAGGGTGACCGTATACACCTTGACAAACTCCTTTCCCAATTTGGAACCATTCTGTTATTCTTTGTCTGGTTCTAACTGTTGCTTCTTAACCTGCATACAGGTTTCTCAGAGGGCAGGTAAGGTGGTCTGGTATTCCCATTTCTTTAAGAATTTTCCACAGTTTGTTGTGATCCATACAGTCAAAGGCTTTAGTGTAGTCAATGAAGCAGAAGTAGATGTTTTTCTGGAACACTCTTTTTCTATGATCCAGTGGATGTTAGCAGTTTGATTTCTGGTTCCTTTGCCTTTTCTAAATTCAGTTTGAACATCTGGAAGGTCTCGTTTAATGTACTGTTGAAGCTTTGCTTGGAGAATTTTATGCATTACTTTGCTAACATGTCAAATGTGTGCAATTGTGTGATAGTTTGAAAATTCTTTGGCATTGCCCTTCTTTGGGATTGGAATGAAACCGACATTTTCCAGTCCTGTGGCCACTGCTGAGTTTCCATATTTGCTTGCATATTGAGTGTAGCCCTTTCACAGCATCATCTTTTAGAATTTGGAATAACTCAACTGAAATTCCATCCCCCCCATTAGCGTTGTTTGTTATGATGTTTCCTATGGCCCACTTGACATTGTACTCCAGGATGTCTGGCTCTAGGTGAATGATCACACCCATCGTGGTTATCTGCATCAGATGTTTTTTGTATAGTTCTTCTGTGTATTCTTGCCACCTCTTCTTAATGTCTTCTGCTTCTATTAGGTCCCTACCGTTTCTTTCTTTTATTGTGCCTATCTTTGCATGAAATATTCCTTTGGTATGTCTAATTTTCTTGAAAATATCTCTAGTATTTTCCATTCTATTGTTTTCCTCTATTTCTCTGCATTGATTACTGAGGAAGGCTTTCTTATCACTCTTTGCTATTCTTTGAAAGTCTGCATTCTGATCTTATATCTCTCCTTTTCTCCTTTGCCTTTAGCTTCTCTGCTCAGCTATTTGTTTGAGGAGTCCCTCAAACAGCCATTTTGCCTTTTTGCTTTTCTTTTTCTTGGGAATAGTCCTGGTCACTGCCTCCTGTTTAGTGTCATGAACCACCATCTGTAGTTCTTCAGACCTGGTGTCAGCTCTAATCCCTTGAATCTGTTTATCACTTCTACAGTATAATCAAAAGGGATTTGATTTAGGTTATACCTAATGGCCTAGTGGTTTTCCCTACTTTCTTCAATTTAGTCTGAATTTGGCAGTAAGGAATTCATGATCTGAGCCACAGTCAGCGCCTAGTCTTGATTTTGCTGACTGTATAGAGCTTCTCCATCTTCGACTGCAAATAATGTAATCAGATTTCGTTATTTCCATCTGTTGATGTTCATGTGTAGAGTCTTCTCTTGTGTTGCTGGAAGAGGGTGTTTGCTATGACCCCTGTGTTCTCATGATAATACTCTGTTAGCCTTTGCCCTGATTCATTTTGTACTCAGAGGCCAAACTTGCCTCTTCCCATGAAGAAGAGAACATCTTTTTTCGGTGTTCGCTGTGGAAGGTCTGTAGGTCTTCATAGAATCTTTCAGCTTCAGCTTCTTCAGCATTAGTGGTTGGTGCATAGACTTGAATTATTCTGCTATTCAATGGTTTGCCTTGGAAACAAACAGAGATCATTGTGTCATTTTTGAGACTGCACCCAAGTACTGCATTTTGGTCTCTTGTGTTGACTATTAGGGCTTTCACCTCTGGAAAATGGGCATGGCTCTCTTTATGATAAGAATGTAGTATGGAAATTTCTCACTGTATTTATTAAGAAAACTGTAGCATCTCCATTTATGTGTTGTTTCACTTTTATCAGATGTCCAATGACTATATTTATTTGTTTGGGTTTATTTCAGGATTCTTTCCTAATCTGTTAATTTATATGACTATTCCTTTCATCAATACCTTTCTGTTTTGATTGCTTTAGCTTCCTGAAAGCAAATAATATTATTCCTCTTTGTTCTCTTTGAAAATTTCTTTTGCTATTTAATTTCTTTGCCTATCCATATCAACTATTCCATATCTTTAAAATATCCTGGTGGAATTTAGAGTCGGATTGCCTTGAATGTATAGATAAATTTCGGGAAAGTTGACATTTTAAAAATAATAATACCACTATTGAACAATAACAAGTTTAATATTCTATTCCATAAGCATGGTATATCTTTCCATTTATACAGGGCTTTAATTTTTTTAACTTACTTTAGGTTTTTATTATTAACCACATACAGGTCCTGTACTTATTTTTAAGTATTTTGGGGAGGTTTGTTATTGTAAATAATACTATTAAATTTTTATTTTTGCCCATCAAAAGTATATAGGAATACTGTATATCTATATCTTATGTCTTGTGATTTTAATAAACTCAGCTTATTGATTCTAGGAGCATTTTTTATGGATTCTTTTTCTTTATAGATAATCAAATGAAAATAAAGACATATTTATGTCTTCCTTTCTAATCTGCATACTTCTGTTTCTTTTTCTTTTCACACTGGTTTGGACTTCTGATGTTATGTGGATATAACTGGTAAGAGAAGAGGA
>SJYT01029492.1:342377-422876 GCA_006410635.1 Cephalophus harveyi
TCACTGACTCGATGGATGTGAGTCTGGGTGAACTCCGAGAGATGGTGATGAACAGGGAGGCCTGGCGTGCTGTGATTCATGGGGTCGCAAAGAGTCGGACACGACTGAGCGACTGAACTGAACCAACAATGCACAGAGATTCCAATCTTTCCACATTCTTGCCAACAATTGTTTTCTGTTTGGTTGTTGTTGTTGTTTTGTTATTTGGTAAGAGCTTGCCTTATGGGTGTGAGGTAGTATCCCATTATACTTCCGATTTATTTTTCCCTAATGATTTAATATGTTCCCTAGTGATGTTGAATATCTGTTCATGTGCTCATTGGCCATTATATATTTTCTTAGGAGAATTTTTTATTTAAGTCCTTTGCTCTCTTTTTCTTTTATGTCTGGTAGTTTATTTTTGTAACTATTGAGTTTTAAGAGTTTTCTCTATACCCTGGATGTTTTAATCCCTTGTCAGATAAGTGATTTACACATTTTCTCCCATTCTGAGTTGCATTTTTCACTCATTTGATAGTATCTTTTGATGTACACATTTTTAAAAATTTCAGTAAGTTCTGTTTGTTTATATTTCTGATTTCCTGTCATATCTAAATTGTCATTACCAAATGTGATGTCATAAAACTTTTACACTATGTTCTCTACTAAGAGTTTTATTGTTTTAGGTCTTAAATTTAGATCTGTGGTCCATTTTGAGTTAATTTTTGTGTATGGTGTTAGGGTTCACCTTAATTATTTTGCATGTGAAAGTCTAGTTTTCCCAACAGCTTTTGTTAAAAAGACTGTCCTTGCCCCATTGAATGATGTTGGCATTTTTGTCAAAAAATACTTGACTGTATATACAAAGGTATATTTCTGGTCTTTATTCTATTCCATTAGTCTATATGTTTCTGTTTATCCAGGTACCACATGAGGATGATTAATATTCCTTTGTAATAAGTTTTGAAGTCAGGAAGTATAAATCCTCTAATTTTGTTCTTTTTCATGATTATTTTGGTTTTTAGGATCACATGAAATTGCATATGAATTTCAAATGCATTTTCATATGAATTTCAAATGCATTTTTCTGTTTATGCAAAACAAAGTCATGGAGATTTTGGTAGAGATCACATTGAATCTATGTGTCACTTTGAATAGCTGTGGCATTTTAGCAAAATTAATTCTTTCAGTCCATGAATATGGGATGTGCTTGCATTTTTCGTATTTTAATTTCTTCTGGTAATGTTTCATAGCTTTCGTTGCACAGGTCTTTCACCACCTTGGTTAAGTTACATCTGAAGTATTTTTTTCTTTTGCATGTTATGTTGGAATTGTTTTTGTAATTTCATTTTCAGATTGCTTGTATAGAAATGAAACTAATTCCTGTGTGTTAACTTTGTATTCTGCAATTTTGATTAATTCAGTTCAGTTCAGTCACTCAGTCATGTCCTACTCTTTGCAACCCCATGGACTGCAGCACGCCAGGCCTCCCTGTCCATCACCAACTCCCGGAGTTTACTCAAACTCATCTCCACTGAATCAGTGATGCTGTCCGACCATCTCATCCTCTGCCGTCCCCTTCTCCTCCCTCTTTCAATCTTTCCCAGCATCAGGGTCTTTTCAAATGAGTCAGTTCTTTGCATCAGAGGGCAAAAGTTTTGGAGTTTCATCTTTAGCATCAGTCCTTCCAGTGAATTTTCAGGACTGATTTCCTTTTTGATGGACTGGTTGAATCTCATTGCAGTCCAAGGGACTCTCAAGAGTCTTCTGCAACACCACAGTTCAAAAGCATCAATTTTTCACCACTCAGCTTTCTTTATAGTCCAAATCTCACATCCATACATGACTACTGGAAAAACCATAGATTTGACTAGACAGACCTTTGTTGGCAAAGTAATGCCTAGCTTTTTAATATGCTCTCTAGGTTGATCATAACTTTTCTTCCAAGGAGCAAGCATCTTTTTAATCACCATCTGCAGTGATTTGGGAGCCCCAAACAATAAAGTCTCACATTGTTTCCACTGTTTCCTCATCTATCTGCCATGAAGTGATGGGACCAGATGCCATGATCTTAGTTTTCTGAATATTGAGTTTTAAGCCAACTTTCTCACTCTCCTCTGTCACTTTCACAAGAGGCTCTCTAGTTGTTCTTTGGTTTCTGCCATAAGTGTGATGTCACCTGCATATGAGGTTATTAATATGCCTTCTGGCAATCTTGATTCCAGGTTGTGCTTCATCCAGCCCAGCATTTTTCATGACATACTCTGCATATAAATTAAATAAACAGGGTGACAATATACAGCCTTGACATATTCCTTTTTCCGATTTGAAACCAGTCTGTTGTTCCATGTCCAATTCTAACTGTTGCTTCTTGACCTGCATACAGATTTCTCAGGAGGCAGATCAGATGGTCTGGTCCCATCTCTTGAAGAATTTTCCACTGTTCGTTGTGATCCACACAGTTAAAGGCTTTGGCATAGTCAACAAAGTAGAAGTAGATGGGTTTTTTTGTAACTCTCTTGCTTTTTCGATGATCCAGTGAATGTTGGCAATTTGATCTCTGGTTCCTCTGCTTTTTCTAAATATAGCTTGAACATCTGGAAGTTCGTGGTCCACATACTATTGAAGCCTGGCTTGGAGAATTTTGAGCATTGCTTTGCTAGCATTTGAGATGAGTTCAATTGTGCGGTATTTTGAGCATTCTTTGCCATTGCCTTTCTCTGGGATTGGAAAGAAAACTGACCTTTTCCAGTCCTGTGGCCACTGCTGAGTTTTCGAAATTTGCAGAATACTGAGTGCAGCACTTTCACAGCATCATCTTTTAGGATTTGAAATAGCTCAACTGGAATTCCATCACCTCCACTAGCTTTGATCGTAGTGATGCTTCCTAAGGCCCACTTGACTTTGCATTCCAGAATGGAGTGTGGCTCTAGGTGAGTGATCACAACATCATGGTTATCTGGGTCATGAAGATATTTTGTGTGTATTTCTTCTGTGTACTCTTGCCACAGCCTCTTAATAACTTCTGCTTCTGTTAGGTCCACACCTTTTCTGTCCTTTATTGTGCCTATCTTTGCATGAAGTGTTCCCTTGGTATCTCTAGTTTTCTTGAACTGATCTAGTCTTTCCCATTCTGTTGTTTTCCTCTGTTTCTTTGCATTGATCACTGAGGAAGGCTTTCTTATCTCTCCTTGCTATTCTTTGAAACTGCCTTCAAATGGGTATATCTTTTCTTTGCTCCTTTGACTTTCACTTGTCTTCTTTTCATAGCTATTTGTAAGGCCTCCTCAGACAACCATTTTGCCTTTTTGCATTTCTTTTTCTTGGAGATGGTCTTGATCACTGCCTCCTGTACAATGTCACAGACGTCCATCCATAGTACTTCAGGCAGTGTCTGTCAGCTCTAATCCCTTGAATCTATTTGTCACTTGTACTGTATAGTCATAAGGGATTTGATTTAGGTCATACCTGAATAGTCTCGTGGTTTTCCCTACTTCCTTCAATTTAGTCTGAATTTGGCAATAAGGAGTTCATGATCTGAGCCACAGTCAGCTCATGGTCTTGTTTTTTCTGTACAGAGCTTCTCCATCTTTGACTGCAAAGAATAAATCAATATGATTTCAGTATTTATTATCTATTGATGTTCATGTATAGAGTCTTCTCTTGTGTTGTTGGACGAGGGTGTTTGCTCTTATCCATGCGTTCTCTTGGCAAAACTCTATTAGCCTTTGTCCTGCTTCATTCTGTACTCAAGGTCAAATTTGCCTGTTATTCCAGGTATTTTTTGACTTCCTACTTTTGCATTCCAGTCCCGTATAATGAAAAGGACATCTTTTTGGATATTAGTTCTAGAAGGTCTTTAGGTCTTCATAGACCTGTTCAGCTTGAGCTTTTTCATTGTTACTGGTCAGGGCATAGACATGGATTACTGTGATATTGAATGGTTTGCCTTGGAAACGAACAGAGATCATTCTGGTGTTTTTTTTTTTTTTGAGATTAAATCCAAGTACTGCATTTCAGACTCTTTGGTTGACTATGTTGGCTACTCCCTTTCTTCTAAGGGATTCTTGCTCACAGTAGTAGATATAATGGTCATCTGGGTTAAATTCACCCATCCCAGCCACTTTTAGTCGCTGATTCCTAAAATGTCAATGTTCACTCTTGCCATCTCCTTTTGACCACTTCCAGTTTACCTTGATTCACGGGCCTAACATTCCAGGTTCCTATGCAGTATTGCTCTTTACAGCATCATACTTTGCTTCCACCACTAGTTACATACACAACTGGGTGTTGTTTTTGCTTTGGCTCCGTCTCTTCATTCTTTATGGAGCTATTTCTCCACTGATCTCCAGTAGCATATTGGGCACCTACAGACCTGGGGAGTTCATCTTTCAGTGATTCACTTATTCTAATATTTGTTTTGTGTGTGTGGAATCTTTAGAGATTTCTACATATAAGATCATATCATCTGTAAACAGAGATTATTTTTCTTTCTTTCTAATATGAATGCCTTTTACTTCTTTTTGTTTCCTAATTGCTGTCTAGAACTTCTAGTATTGTGTTAAATTGAAGTGGTGAAGGTAGACCTCCTTACCTTGTTCTTAATCTTTGAGGAAAAGCTTTTAGTCTTTCAGTATTGAGTATGCTGTTCATTGTGGCTATTTCATGTAAAATTTCTCTTATGGTAATTTTGTTTTATTTTTTCTGTGCCTAGTATTTCAGCGTTTTCATGAAAAAGTGTTGAATTTTGCCAGTTGCTTTTTTTGCATCATTTGAAATGACCATTTATTTTTCCCTTCATTCTATTAAGGCAGCATATTACATTGATGAGTTTCTATGTGTTGCAGCATCCTAGCACTCCAGGGATAAACCATACCTAGTCATGTTATGTAATCCTTTTAGTGTGCTGCCAAATTCAACTTGCTAACATTCTGTTGAAGAGTTGCATCAGTGCTCATAAGGAATAGTAGTTTATAGTTTTCTTGTGTTTTGGTCTTGCTTTGCCATTAAGGTAATACAGATATCATAGAATGAGATCAAAAATGTTTTCTCCTCTTTGGCTTTTGGAACAGTTTGACAATGATTGTTTCATTTCTTCTTTAAATATTTAGTAAAATTCACCCATGTGAAGCCATCTTGTTTAGGGCTTTTTCTTCCTTTGCCAGATGTTTGTTTATTGATTCAATTTCCTGAATAGTTATAAGTCTATTCAAATTGTTTATTTCTTCATAATTCAGTCTGGGTAGGTTTTGAGCTTCTAGGAATTTGCCCATTTTGTCTAGGCTATCAAATTTGCTGGTATAAAATTGTTCCTGGTACTTTATAATAATCATTTTTGCTCCCATAGAATCAGTAGTAATACTCTCACTGTCATCTTTGATTTTAGTAATTTCCACCATCTCTTTTCCTCTTAGTTCATCCAGCTAAGGTTTGTTAATTTTATGACCTCTTCTGAAAACCAAAGTTTGGTTTCATTGATTTTCTCCATTGTTTTTCTATTTTCTGTTTCATATGTATCTTATCTAAGCTTTTATTATCTTTTTCCTCTTCTAGCTTTAGAATTATTTTGTTCTTCTTTTTCTAGTTCCTTAAGTTCGTAAAGTTAACTTGTTTGAGATTTTCATTGTTTTATAGATGTAAGCATTTACAGCTATTAGTTTACCCTTTAGTATCACTTTGGCCACATATCATGTTTTGTTATATCATATTTTTGTTTTATTCATCTCTTAAGTATTTTCCAGTTTCCCCTTTAATTTTTTTTTCTTTAATCTTTTGGCAGTTTAATCTTTACTCTTAACATAGTTACTTATATGGATTAATTTTCAAATGTTTAATCTCATTTTTTATTCCTAGAATAAACCCTATTTGGTGATGATTTGTTATCCTATTTGTATATTGCTAAATCCTATTTGCTCATCTTTTGTCGAGACCAGCTCGACAAGCAGGGTTTCTGAAAGTGCAATCCAGTGAGAGAATGAGAAATGAGACATAAGAATTCAGAGAAAAGCAAGGATCAGGGGACCAACACTGCTCCAAGGTGAAGGTGCTGAAACTGAATCCAAGCCAAATTTATTATACTTTTAGCCATGAATGAAAGAATAAGCAGGGAGTTAAACTATAACTCATGTGGCCTTCAGGAACAAAGAACAAAATGATCATTAACCATTGAGTAATGGAAGTAAGTGGTCAAACAAGAGATGGCAAGGGTGAATGTCGACATTCTAGGAATCAGCAAACTAAAATGGACTGGAATGGGTGAGTTTAACTCAGATGACCATTATATCTACTACTGTGGGCAGGAATCCCTCAGAAGAAATGGAGTAGCCATCATGGTCAACAAAAGAGTCTGAAATGCAGTACTTGGATGCAATCTCAAAAAAGACAGAATGATCTCTGTTCGTCTCCAAGGCACACCATTCAATATCACAGTAATCCAAGTCTATACCCCAACCAGTAATGCTGAAGAAGCTGAAGTGGAACGATTTTATGAAGACCTACAAGACCTTTTAGAACTAACACCCAAAAAAGATGTCCTTTTCATTATAGGGGACTGGAATGCTAAAGTAGGAAGTCAAGAAACACCTGGAGTAACAGGCAAATTTGGCCTTGGAATGCAGAATGAAGCAGGGCAAAGACTAATAAGAACTAAAATGGACTGGAATGGGTGAATTTAACTCAGATGACCATTATATCTACTACTGCGGGCAGGAATCCCTCAGAAGAAATGGAGTAGCCATCATGGTCAACAAAAGAGTCCGAAATGCAGTACTTGGATGCAATCTCAAAAACGACAGAATGATCTCTGTTCGTCTCCAAGGAAAACCATTCAATATCACAGTTATCCAAGTCTATGCCCCAACCAGTAATGCTGAAGAAGCTGAAGTTGAACGGTTTTATGAAGACCTACAAGATCTTTTAGAACTAACACCCAAAAAAGATGTCCTTTTCATTATAGGGGACTGGAATGCTAAAGTAGGAAGTCAAGAAACACCTGGAGTAACAGGCAAATTTGGCTTTGGAATGCAGAATGAAGCAGGGCAAAGACTAATAGAGTTTTGCCAAGAAAATGCACTGGTCATAGCAAACACCCTCCTCCAACAACACAAGAGAAGACTCTACACGTGGACATCACCAGATGGTCAACACTGAAATCAGATTGATTATATTCTATGCAACCAAAGATGGAGAAGCTTTGTTGTTTAGTCGTTGGCAATGCTCTTGGTAAGTGCCAATTTGTAGTTGACATGGGTAAACTCACTTATAATAACAAGGATCACAAATGACTACATTTAACATACCAAATAATCCTAGTTAACTTAGTGTTTCTCTTCCTGCTGACAAACTCTGTAACAAGAATAACATAAATTTGATTTTCAGTAAACCTAGATACTACAGAACTATTATACTTAACATTGATAACTTTAAAAATATGTCTATAAAAATTAAACCAACAAGGTTAAGTCAGTCTTTTATTTTATTTTATTTTATTTATTTATTTTTTTAATTTTATTTTTACTTTATTTTACTTTACAATACCGTATTGGTTAGAAGAGTTGACTCATTGGAAAAGACTCTGATGCTGGGAGGGATTGGGGGCAGGAGGAGAAGGGGACGACCGAGGATGAGATGGCTGGATGGCATCATGGATTCGATGGACATGAGTCTGAGTGAACTCCGAGAGATGGTAATGAACAGGGAGGCCTGGCGTGCCGCAGTTCTTGGGGTCTCAAAGAGTTGGACACGACTGAGCAACTGAACTGAACTGAATTAGGAAACAGTAATCAATAACAAATCAGTAACTAAGACTAATGTTCTTATCTATAGATTTTCCACCAGATATGTAAAACATGTGACTCTGATATGCCAGTTGAGAAACAGTCTGGGGTTGGTTTTCCGACCCGAGGATCATATCTTGTTTTCAAGATCATGAACTGTTCCCTCCAGACTTGTTCCAAGAGTCTCATGCCTTATGGCATCTAGTTTATCAATAATTATAAATTTCTTTTGCAGCTCTTGCCAGGGCCTGCTTTTCTTTTATTCTTCCTGTCTCCTACAATCTTTTTAAAGTTTTTTGTGTCCTTTTTCATAAGAAATATTGGAGATATTGGTCTGTGGTTTTCTTTTTTTGATGTGTTTTGTCTTTTTTTATTAGATTAGTTTATGACCTCATGAAATTAGTCAGGAAGTCTTCCTTCTTTCATATTCTGGAAGAGATTTCATAGAACTGTTTGGCTTTTTTTTTTCTTTCTTACTTGATATAATTCACCTTTGAAATCCTTTTGGGCTGGTAGATTCATTATTTTTTTTTAACTACAAAATGAATTTCATTAATAGACATAGGACTGTTCACATTATTTATTCTACAGTGACTTTAGATACTTTCATTTTTTAAAGAACTGGTCTATTTCATTGAATAGTTTTAGTTCTTGGACATGGAGTTGTATGTATTATTTCTTTCTAATGCTTTTAAAGCCTCTTACACATCTCCTTTTGATAATCCGTTTCTGTTCGCCTTCTTTTCTGGTCAGTGTTTGTAGAGTATGATGATTATTGTTGACTCATTCAGTGACCCAACTTTTGGTTTCATTGATTCCTTGGTAAAATAATATGTGTTCTGTTGCTGTTGAATGGACTATTTTATAAATGTCCATTTATAAGACAGTTCACGTTCTTGACGGTATTGTTCAGATCTTCTTATCCTTGCCTATTTTCTGTTAAATTAATTACTGATAAAGGAGTTTTCAAGTCTTCAGAAAAAATTGTAGATTCATCTATTCCTCCTTTCAGATTTGTCAGATTTTTCTTCATATATTTTGAGGTCTTTTTAAAGTACATAATCATTTAGGACTGTTATATCTTTGAGGATAATTGAAACCTATACTGTTATAAAATAATCCCTCTTTATGATGGTAATATTCTTTGTTTTGAAGTCTACATTATTTCACATTGTTATAACAACTGCTCCTCTAACTTTTGTCTCCTGTATCTTTTATCATTCGTTAGCTTTTAATTTATCTTTGTCTTTATACTTAAAGTGGTTTTCCTGGACACAGCATATGGTTCAGTTTTGTTCAGTCACGCTGTCATGTCTGATTCTTTGCAACCCCATAGACTGCAGCATGCCAGACTTCCCTGTCCTTCACCAACTCTCGGAGCCTGCTCAAACTCATATCCATTGAGTTGGTGATGCCACCCAACCATCTCGACCTCTGTCATCCCCTTCTCCTCCTGCCTTCAATTTTTCTCAACAACAGGGTCTGTTCTGATGAGTCAGCTCTTCATATCAGGTGGCCAAAGCATTGGAGCTTCAGCTTCAGCATCAGTCCTTCCAATGAATGTTCAGGACTGATTTCCTTTAGGATTGACTGGTTTGATCACCTTTCAGTCCAAAGAACTGTCAAGAGTCTTCTCCAACACCACAGTTCAAAAGCATCAGTTCTTTGGCATTCAGCCTTCTTTATGGTCCAACTCTCACATCCATGCATGAGTACTGGGAAAACCATAGCTTTGACTATATGAACTTTTGTCGCAAAGTAATGACTCTACCTTTTAATATGCTGTCTAGGTCAGTAATAGCTTTTCTTCCAAAGAGCAAGTGTCTTTTAATTTCATGGCTGCAGTCACCATCTGCAGTGATTTTGGAGCCCAAGAAAATAAAGTCTATTATTGTTTCCCCATTTATTTGCTATGAAGTGATGGGAGCAGATGCCATGATCTTCACTTTCTGAAAGTTGAGTTTTAAGTCAGCTTTTTTACTCTCCTCTTTCATCTTCATCACAATGTTCTTTAGTTCTTCTTTGGTTTCTGCCATAAGGGTGGTGTC
This sequence comes from Cephalophus harveyi, assembly GCA_006410635.1. Lineage (NCBI taxonomy): Eukaryota > Metazoa > Chordata > Mammalia > Artiodactyla > Bovidae > Cephalophus > Cephalophus harveyi. The sequence continues at coordinate 352,180 of SJYT01029492.1, forward strand.
ATCTGCATATCTGAGTTATTGCTATTTCTTCTGGCAATCATGATTCCGGGTTGTACTTCATCCACCTGGTATTTCTCATGATGTACTCTGCATATAAGTTAAATAAGCAGGGTGACAATATACAGCCTTGACATACTCCTCTCCCAATTTTGAACCAATCTTTTGTTCTATGTCTGGTTCTCACTCTTGCTTCTTGACCTGCATACAGATTTCTCAGGAAGCAAGGAAGGTGGTCTGGTATTCCCACCTCTCTAAGAATTTTCCACAGTTTGTTGTGATCCATACAGTCAAAGGCTTTATTATAATCAATGAAGCAGAAGTAGATGTTTTTCTGGAATTCTCTTGCTTTTTCTATGATCCAGCGGATGTTGGGAATTTATTCTCTGTTTCCTCTGCTGTTTCTAATTCTAGTTCTCGGTTCACATACTATTGAAGTCTCTTTTGGAGAATTTTGAGCATTACTTTGCTAGCATGTGAGATGAATGCAGTTGTACAATAGTTTGAAATAACTCAGCTGAAATTCCATCACCTCCACTAACTTTGTTTGTGGTGTTGCTTCCTAAGGCCCACTTGACTTCACACTCCAGGGTGTGTGGCTCTAGTTGAGTGATCACACCATCATGGTTATCTGGGTCATGAAGATCTTTTTTATATAGTTCTTTGGTGTATTCTTGCCATCTCACCTTACTATCTTCTGCTTCTGTTAGGTCCATACAATTTCTGTCCTTTATTTTGCCCATCTTTGCAAGAAATATCCCCTTGGTATCTCTAATTTTCTTGAAGAGATCTCTAGTCTCTCACATTCTATTGTTTTCCTCTTTTTCTTTGCACTGATCACTGACAAAGACTTTCTTATCCTTCCTTGTAGTTCTTTGAAACTCTGCATTTAGGTGGATGTATCTTTCCTTTTCTCCTTTGCCTTTCACTTCTCTTCTTTTCTCATAATATGGTTTATTTATGTTGTTAGACTGATTGAAATCTACTGTCTTTTCAGTCTTTGTATTTCTTCCATTCTTTATTCTGTATTCCTTTGGGTTAATTAAACTTTTTATGATTACATTTAGTGCCTGCTATTTGGTTTGTTGTTGTTAACCAGTTACTAAGGCATGTCGATTCTTTGCAACCACGTGAACTAGAGCACACCATCTTCCCTGTCCTTTGCTATCTCCCAGAGCTTGCTCAACCTCATGTCCATTGAGTTGACAATGGCATCCAAGCATTTCATCTTTTGTCACCCCCTTTTCCTCTTGCCCTCAATCTTTCCCAGCATTAGAATCTTTCCCAGTTTGACAGCTCTTCGCATCAGGTAGCCAAAGTATTGGAGCTTCAGCATCAGTTCTTCCAATGAATATTCAGCGTAGATTTCATTTAGGATTGACTGCTTGATTTCCTTGTGTCCGAGGGACTCTCAAGAGTCTTCTCCAGCACCATATTGAAAGCATTAATTCTTTGGTGCTTGACCTTCTTTATGGTCCAACTCTCACATCTGTACATTACTACTGGAAAAGAAAAAATTATCTTTGACCATACGGACCTTTGTTGTCAGAGTGATGTCTCTGCTTTTTAATATGCTCTCTAGGTTTGTCATAGGCTTTCTTCCAAGGAGGAGGAATCTTTTAATTTCATGGCTGCTGTCACCATCCACCATGATTTTGCAGCCCAAGAAAATAAAACCTGTTACCGTTTCCCCAGCTATTTGCCATGAAGTGATGGCACTGGAGGATGCAGTGATCTTCGTGTTTTGAATGTTCAGTTTTAAGCCAGCTTTTTCACTCTCTTTTTTTACTCTCATCAAGAGGCCCTTTAGTTCCTCTTCACTTTCTGCCATTAGAGTAGTATCATTTGCGTATCTATCTGAGGTTATTGGTATTTCTCCTCTGAATCTTGATTCCAACTTTACTGTCATCCAGCCCAGCATTTCACATGATATAAGTTGAATGAGCAGGGTGACAGTATTCAGCCTTGATGTATTTCTCTCCCAATTTTAAACCAGTCCATTGTTCCATGTCCACTTGTTACTATTGCTTCTTGTTCTGAATACAGGTTTCTCAGGAGGCTGGTAAAGTGCTCTGGTATTTCTCTCTCTTTTTAAGAATTTTCCACAGTTTGTTGTGATCCACACAGTTAAAGTGTTTAATATAGTCAATAAACCTGAAGTAGATTTTTTTTTTTTTTTTTTTTGAATTGCTTGCTTATTCCATGATCCAGCAAGTGTTGACCATTTGATCTCTGGTTGCTCTGCCTTTTCTAAATCCAGCTTTTACATCTGGAAGTTCTTGGTTCATGTACTGTTGAAGCCTAGCTTGAAAGATTTTGAACAGTACCTCGCTAGCATGTGAAATGAGGTCAATCGTTTGGTAGTTTGAACATTTTTTGGCATTTGAATTGGGATTAGAATGAAAAATGACCTTTTCCAGTCCTGTGACCACTGCTGAGTCTTCCATATTTGCTGGCATATTGAGTAAAGCACTTCAACAGCATTATCTTTTAGGATTTGAAATAGTTGAGCTTTAATTCCGTCACGTAGTGTATTCTAAGGCCCACATGATTCATATTCCAGGATCTCTGACTTTATATGTGTGATTACACCATCGTGGTTATCCATGTCATTAAGAGCTTTTTTGTAGAGTTCTGTGTATTCTTGCCACTTCATCTTAGTCTCTTCTACTTCTGTTAGGTCCTTGCCATTTCTGTCATTTATCTTTCCTGTGTTTGCATGAAATGTTCTCTTGGTATCTCTGATTTTCTTGAAGAGGCCTCTAGTCTTTCCCATTCTACTCTTTCCTCTATTTCTTTGCATTGTTTACTTAAGAAGGATTTCTTATCTCTCCTTGCTATTCTCTGGAATTCTGCGTTTATTTGTGTATATATGTACCTTTCTTCTTTGCCTTTTGCTTCTCTTCTTTTCTCAGCTCTTTGTAAGGCCTCCTCAGACAACCATTTTGCCTTTTTGCCTTTCTTTTTCTTAGGGATGGTTTTGGTCACCGCCTCCTGTACAATGTTAGGAACCTCTGTCCACAGTTCTTCAGGCACTCTGTGTCTCAGATCTAATCCCTTGAATCTGTTTGTCACTGATACTGTATAATCATAAGGGATTTGATTTAGATCATATCTGAATAGCCTAGTGGTTTTCTGTACTTTCTTCCATTTAAGTCTGAATTTTGCAATTTGTAGCTCATAATCTGAGCCACAGTCAGCTCCAGGTCTTTTTTTTCTGACTGTATAGAGCTTCTCTGTCTTTGGCTGCAAAGATTATAGTCAGTCTGATTTCTCTTTTGTTGACTCTGAGGACTACTCTATTCCTTCTAAGGGTTTCTTGCCCACAATAGTAAATACAATGGTCATCTGAATTAAATTCACCCATTCACATCTGTTTTAGTTCACTGATTCCTAAGATGTCAGTGTTCACTCTTTGCATCTCCTGCTTAACAACATCCAGTTTACCTTGATTCATGTACCTAACAATCTGGGTTCCTATGCAATATTGTTATTAACAGCATCGGACTCTACTTTCACCACCAGACTCATCCACAACTTAGTGTCTTTTCCACTTCAGCCCAGCCTCTTCATTCTTATGGAGCTATTTCTCTGCTCTTCTGAAGTAGCATATTGGACACGTACGGACTTGAGGGGCTTATCTTTTATTGTCGTATCTTTTTGCCTTTTCACATTGTTCACAGAATTCTCAAGGCAAGAATACTGAAGTGGTTTGTCTGTCATTCCCTTCTCCAGTCTCAAATGGTAAGGTTAAAAAATGTATATTAGAGCTTTGAAATTTACCCCAGAGGTATTGGATGCATTTGCTTTGTATTTTTTGCCCCAATCATTTTTTTTTTTTTTTTGGTAATTTCTTGTGACTTCCCTAATTACATGACCCTTTCCTCAGCTCTGATGTTCATAAATCTTTTGAAGGCATTTTTTATTATTACCTTTAGTGATTTTTTTTGCCCTTTTTTTTTTTCCCCCAGCATTTCTATTTTGTTCTTCTAGTTTTCATCTCTCTATTTGTTCTTCTAGTTTTCATCTCTCTGCTAGTATTTCCCACCTGACCTTACATGTTGACTATCTTTCCTATTAGATCTTTTAACATTAAATCATAATGTTAATTTTAAATTCCTTCTTTAATGATATCAGCATCTATTTCAGATCTGAGCCAGTCTTTCTCTATTGAATGCTTTGACTGTGCATTATTTTTCTTGCTTTTTATAATGTCTTATTTTTTTTGAAATTGTCATCCAGTGTAGTTGAAAGTGTTTATGTATGGAAATGGTATTTCCATTTTGCCTTTCTATGAAATCTTTAATTTGAAAGAATGTTTGAGATGTTTGAAAGAAGCACTAAGTGCGTTCCCCATATATAAGAGAAACTATCACAAGCTCTGTTGAGGTAAACAAAAACAAATTTAGTTACCATTTTATTGTCTTAAATATTTTAATAATTCTTTTTATCAATTTTTTAAATTACTTCTTGGAAGAATCCCACTCTGCATAATGCATTCTCGCATGTATGATTTTTAAAACAGACTTTTAGGTTGTGAACTAAATTTATTCCCATTTACAAATGTGAAGACTTAAGTAGGCTAACTTACCTAAAGATAAACATCTAACAGATAACAAAATTGGACTGGATTTTCTGGGTCTATCTGTCTCCTACCTGTATTCTTAAGTATTACCCTGTTTAGAATCACTTAGCTTAACAAAAATATTATTGTTGGGTTTCACTTATATTGAAGGTCTTGTGATATGTGATGTGGAGGGAGGACGTGATCATTATGAAGTGATCTGCATTTAATATACTAATGTTCCAAGAATGGACTTTAAAGAGTATCCTTTTTCACTTAGCAATTGGAATGGTAGAAGTATGCTGTAATAGATTTTATGTATAAATGATACTTGGTCGACATATTTTAGAGAAACCTTTCAGGTTACTCTGAAGGATTCATTAACATTTTCAATGGACCAGTTCCCCTCCCAAAGTAGGACCATCATTGGCTTGGTTCCCAGGCCATTGCTTATTCAAAGCTCATGAGTAACACAGCCCAAAATACACTGTACAAAGATAAATTGGATTATGGAGCACAATATGGGGATATAATTCAACATGTAGAAGTGATAGTCGATACAATAAAACAGCTGAAACACAATAGGATAAGGAAGAACAAGGAACGTTTTCCCTAAGCCTTAGAGTATATCTTCAGCAAGGATAAAGAGGAAGAAAAATCACTGGACGAGAACCAGTTGGTAAGTTGTTTGGAGCATCAGTGTATTAGCAATGCTATACAATAGAAATTTCTGTGATCATGAAAATATTCTATATCTGTGTTTACCAATACAGTAGGAAATACTAGCTACTTTACATTCTCTGTGGAGTTAGAGGACTTCCTATGCCTTGTCCATGTGGGATTTCGTGTGCTGATTTTGAGGGCTGGTTTACTTCTGTCAGTTAGGCTTAGGGCAGACTGACTTACTTGCTCAGTTGCCTCTCTGACTTCACATTTTCACTTCATTCTAGACATACAGTTAGTTCTTTACTCTCTTCAGCTCTTTGACTTTTGGAAGTTTTTTGTTCCCGTTTGTATCTAATAATTTGTTTTTGTTGGGAATTTTGGTCCAAGTATCCTAATCTACTATTAGAAACAGGAATCTTGTTTTGCTTTTAATTTCATGGAAACATGACATATTCATAATTTTCTGAACTCTGTGGCATAAACTTTCTTTTGTATGTTTCTCCTTTATATTGTTTTCTCATTTTTTTTTTCAGGGTTTTTTGATAGGTCCCATGTTGAGAAAATTTGTATTGTCGCTTTTCATTGGTGACACTTTACAATCAATTTATATGAAGTTTGCAATCACATTGCATGAAATTGATGTACTTCTTATAAGCTGGGAACATTGGCAGCTTAAATGTTTGATCAGTTGTCTACAGAGTTTCCTGATCAGTTTTTTTTTTTTTTTTAAATGACTGCTTTCATGGCTAACTAAAAACTCCCCTGAAGCCCCACGTATTATAATTTTTTTTCTGTCTCAGTGTTCTTGTTGCTGTTTTTATATTTTTCATGAAATTGTGTAGGGGACAGATACCTTTTTTTCTGTTAACCTCCAAGTTCCATTTTGTTTGTAGGTGGGACTGCTCTGTTTGTATTGGTTTTCTTGTATTTGCTTTGTTTGTTTGGGTGCTAAGTTGTATCCAGCTCTTTTTGTGACCGTATAAACTATAGCCTGCCAGGCTTCTTGTCCACAGGATTTCCCAGGCAAGAATACTGGAGTGGGTTACCATTTACTTCACCAGGGGATATTTCTGACCGAGGGATTGAACCCATGTCTCATGCATTGGCAGGCAGATTCTTTATCAGTGAGCCACTGGGGAAGCCCTTCTGTTTGTACATGACATAAGTAACACAAGGTTTAAGTCTTAAATTTAGTTATCTGCCAGTTTCTAACTTTGCCTTTTTGTTTTCTATTTTCATTTCCACATGCTTATCTTTTGATAACATTGTATTTTTCTTCTTGTCCTAAAGAGTCTGTTAAATGATTTAGAGGTGGATCAGACTAAAGATCTACCCACAATGTGGGAGACCTGGGTTCGATCCCTGGGTCAGGAACATCCCCTGGAAAAAGGGATGGCTATGCGCTCCAGTATTTTTGCTGGAAAATTCCACAGACAGAGGAGCCTGGTGGGCTACACTCCATGTGGTGGCAAAGAGTCAGACATGACTGAGCTACTAACACTTTCACTTTCTTTCACTTTCACTATACTTTTACTGGCCTCTTGCTTTATGTAGGTACTGAGGGTTTGAAATAGTTGATTTCAAAGATTTCTTCCCCCAGTTAGTAATTCTTTGCAAGCTTATTGTTTTTAAAACTTTCTTTTTGTAGTTTATTAGTTCAAAAGCAAGTAGGTATTTGAGTCTTCTGTTAAGTGATACTGATCCACACAAAAATTTGCACTTATATGTTTATAGCAGCTTTATTGTTATAATTGCCAAAAATTTTAAGAAACATAGATGTCTTCAACAGGTAAATGGATAAACTATGACATATTGATAGAGTGAAATGTTATTTAGCAATAAAAAGAATGAGCTGTCAAGTCATAAAAAGATATGAATGAAACTTCATTGCACATTTCACAGTATAGAAGCCGTCTGAAAATGTTACTTTATGATTCTATCTATATAACATTCTGAAAAAGGCAAAATATATAGAGACAGTAGAGAGATCAGTTATTTTCTGGGGGATTGAAAAGAAGAAAGAGGAGTTATTAAGTGGAGTGCAATGGGTTTTGAAGGCAGTAAAACTATCCTTGTGTGATACTGTAATAAATAGTGGGTTACTGACACTATACATTTGTCAAAAGCCATAAAACTGCAATACAAAGAGGGAACCCTAATGTAAACTGTGGACTTTAGTTAATAATGATATATCTACATTGGTTCATCACAGTTGTAACAAATTTACCACACTAATGTAAGATGTTAATATTAATGGAAAAACTATGTCATGGGAGGTTGGTGAGCAGGACAGGAGAATACATAAACTCTTATTTTCTGTACAGCTTTACATAACTGTAAAAAAAAAAAACTAAAATCTATTAAAAGATACTAATGCAACATTCAGAAAACAAAGATCATGGCATCCAGTCCCATCACTTCATGGGAAATAGATGGGGAAACAGTGGAAACAGTGTCAGACTTTATTTTGGGGGGCTCCAAAATCACTGCAGATGGTGACTGCAGCCATGAAATTAGAAGACGCTTACTCCTTGGAAGAAAAGTTATGACCAACCTAGATAGCATATTCAAAAGCAGAGACATTACTTTGCCGACTAAGGTCCGTCTAGATGTGTATAAGAGACANGGACTCCAAAATCACTGCAGATGGTGACTGCAGCCATGAAATTAGAAGACGCTTACTCCTTGGAAGAAAAGTTATGACCAACCTAGATAGCATATTCAAAAGCAGAGACATTACTTTGCAGACTAAGATCCGTCTAGTCAAGGCTATGGTTTTTCCTGTGGCCATGTATGGATGTGAGAGTTGGACTGTGAAGAAAGCTGAGCGCCGAAGAATGGATGCTTTTGAACTGTGGTGTTGGAGAAGACTCTTGAGAGTCCCTTGGACTGCAAGGAGATCCAAACAGTCCATTCCAAAGGAGATCAGCCTGGGATTTCTTTGGAAGGAATGATGCTAAAGCTGAAACTCCAGTACTTTGGCCACCTCATGCAAAGAGTTGCCTCATTGCAAAAGACTCTGATGCTGGGAGGGACTGGGGACAGGTGGAGAAGGGGACGACCGAGGATGAGATGGCTGGATGGCATCACGGACTCGATGGACGTGAGTCTGAGTGAACTCCGAGAGATGGTGATGGACAGGGAGGCCTGGCGTGCTGTGATTCAGGGGGTCGCAAAGAGTCGGACACGACTGAGGGACTGAACTGAACTGAACTGAACTGTGGCCACATAACCAAATCAGACAAATACAGAATACAAGAAACTATTCAAAAATTCTGAAATAAAAAAGTTGGCCAGGGTTGGGGAGAGAATATTTTACTTTGAAGAGTCAAAACAAACAGAAGCAAGAGGTAAACCTTGACTAGATCCTGGTTACTTTTCTTAGTGTGATATTGTGACCACATAGGAGAATGTCCTGGACTACCCTGGTAGTATGGTGGGTAAAAATCTGCCTGTTAATGCAGGAGATACATTCAGTTCCTGGTCTGGGAAGATTTCATATGCCACGTAGCAACTAAGCCTGGGTACCACAACTACTGAGGCTGTGCTCTAGAGCCTGGAGCCATGACTACTGATCCATGAGCAGTTACTACTGAAGCCCATGCACCTAGAGCCTGTGCTCCACAACAAGAGAAGTCACCACAATGACAAGCCCAAGTACTGCAACAAAAACCCAGCACAACAAAAAATAAATAAATTTAAAAAATAAAAACAAACCTAGAGCTTCGTTAGAAAAAGAGAATGTCTTTATTCTTAGCAGAGGTACGTTGAAGTATATGGGGTGAAATGTAACCTATAAACGTACATTCAAATGTATACATTTATATGTTCAAATGTATACACAACCATTTGAAATCTACATATAATGCAAAATGAAATCTACACACAAGCTATTTCTTATACTCTTCTCTGTATTTAAAAATTTTTCATAATAAAAATGTTGGGGAAAAAAGTACCACCACAGTTTAACATATCATTCATATTTGCCAAATCACTTACACAGACAATGTTTTGGTCAGTTTAAAATTTTGACCCTGACTCGTTAGGGCTTCACAGATGGCTCAGATGGTAAAGAATCTGCCTGCAATGCAGGGGACCTGGGTTTGATTCCTGGGTTGGGAGGATCCCCTGGAGAAGAGAATGGCTACCCACTCCAGTATTCTTGCCTGGGGAATTCCATGTACTGTACAGTCCATGGGATCAGAAAGAGTTGGACAAGACTGAGCCAGTTTCACTTTCAGCTTGTTAGAAACATTAAGAATTATGACAAAAGTAATAATAATAATAAAAAAAAAATGGGTAATATACTGCCTGGCTTTTAACAAGATACCAGGGAAGTGGCTGAAATCTGACTTCTCTGTTTGGATCTTACTGGATCAAATGTCACATGGCAGATGTCTAACATAAAAGTAGGAAGGCTGACAAAACCAGAGGCTGAAGATGAGACTATCTGGTACTGAGGCCAATCACACATACATAAAATACTCTTGTCTATACAACAAAATAATATATCCTGTATTTGTATTTTTAAAATTTCTGTTTAACTTCTTTGATAAACACACCTATGTAACTTTGATAATGATCCAAATGAACTATTTTAATAACCACAACAAGATAATCTGAGCAGGAGAAACATTACCTTTCAAAATTAATTTCCGCTTAATAAATTTTTTTTTTTTTTTTAAAGCTTCAAATCACAAAATCACACATTTTACTCTCACAAAGAAACAGACTTTTCTCACCGTTTCACATAATCTTATGTGAAGTTATTATCTGGACCTAATTGAATGTGGAAAAGTCTTTAGGGCAAATAATCCTTTTCTTTCCCAATAAAATAAAAAAAGTTACAGTTTTTCAAACAACTACAACAAAATTCTCTTGAGACAACTGGAGAAAACTGAACATAGACTGAGTATCAGATTATACTGGGAACAACATTATATTAGTATGATGCTTTAAAGTCCTTTAACATCAGAGATACAAACTAAAGCGTTTGTGGGTAAAATGCTATCTAGAATTATTTTTAAATATTCTAGATATGTATTACCTGTACAGTTAAAAACTAAGTTCAAACAAATGGCATTTGGATGTGCACTGAATTCTAACAGCAAAGAAGAATTACTATATGCGAGCTCCCATACCCAGAGTAATTCACCTCAAAGAGAGCTGGAGGAGGGGGTGGCAGACTTGCAATTTTGGCAGATCTCTCCTTTTCCACAAGCAGAGCTTCTTTTCGAGCTTTTATATGCCTTAAAAAATAAAAGATGTCATAAATTAATCTCTCAAATAATGTTACAGTACAACTCAAAGTTAAAAATATAAAAGCCATTACAATCTTAAGAAATCCTCCACAGCCTGATCCCAAAGGCTCAAATGCTATTTAATAAAGAGTGCATACACATGTGAGAAAATAAAGAGTAAAAGAGGTGTAGCTAGACATAAAGCTCCACAATGTGGACTGACCCAGCAAACATCTAATGTTCTTCAGAATAATTTGGAATTAAAAAAACCTAAAAATGATAAAGAGGGGCCACTGTATAAAATGACCACTTCTGACTAGCTAATAGGTTCTTTCATTTTTACAATATGCAAAAATCTCATCAATGACTTGCAGCGTCTATAACCTCTTTTAATGTTTGTAATTGCACTGATTTTTTTCTTTTTATATCAGAGGCAGACAGATTTTGGTTGACCTGCATCCTAAACTGGTAATACACTCTTCAGAAACTCAGTAACTGCTGTTAAAGTCAGAACAGAAAAGAAAGTTCACTTGTTAGTACGTACTCCCCTCACTGTATTATTTTAAACCAAGTTTAAGAAACACCATGGATATACTATATAATTTTTAAAAAGTATCCAAGTTTTAGTTTTAAAGTTTAGTTACTCAGTCATGTCCGACTCTTTGCGACCCCATGGACTGTCGACTACCAGGCTCCTCCATCCATGGGATTTTCCAGGCAAGAGTACTGGAGTGGGTTGCCATTTCCTTCTCCAAAAGGAAAAAAAAAAGTATACAATGTACCCTTCAATTCCAGCCATACCAGTTTCAGTGGAGAATACAGTAAAAATTACTATTACTTTACCAGGTTTTTTGTTTCATTAACATTTCTTTTTGATTTTTCTGTACTTTCAGGGCCTCTTTATGTCTCATTTCTGCCTTTTTTTTCCTTTCTGCTGCCCGGTGTGCCAGAGCATTTAAATCAGGCTCCTAAAAACAAATATTACTTAAAATGTCATGTTAAACAAGACTAAAATGGCAAATATATAATATGTGTGGTACTCTGTCAGGGAAAAAAATCATGAAGATGTATTCAAATGAAACACTGCGCTATAGCACAAAATTAATGATGACATAAATAAAGCTACAAAAATCTGATGTCAGAACTTAAAGCTATTAATACTAAAAACACAAACTAAAACCAGGGACCAAGAATATTTTGATTGACACATTCTTTAAAGAGCTCTTCTTCCTGACTAAAAGTTTGGTAACAAAGACATGCGTTCTTGAAATCCAGCTTGTTTATTTTGTCTGTCTCTGGGACCACAATCTAGGATTTTCCAACGATAAATCAGAAGAAACAAAATAAGGTCAGGGAGTAGTCTTAAACACTGAGTTAAGTACTACTTTGCATTTGTGAAAGGATGAACTCAAGTGTATACACATTTAACTACATATTTTGGAGGTATGAGGGAGGAGTGATAATGAAATCAGAAATCTGAATTCATCCCACCAAACTTGTCCAAACTGACTGAAATGAGTAACAACTTGTAATTCTGAAGGTTACTATTTTATTTACCCAGCTGTTATTGACTGGAAAAAAATAATGTTTTCTTTTTTTTATGAAGTATAGTTTGATTTACAATGCTGTGTTAGTTTCAGTATACAGCATAGCCAGCAATTCTGTTACACATACAAATATACAGCTATTCTTTTTTGGATTCTTTTCCCTTGTAGATTATTATGAAATATTGAGTATAGTTTCCTGTGCTCTACAGTAGGTCATTGTTGGTTATCTATCTTATATATAGTCGTGTGTGTGCTAATCCCATTCTCCTAATGTATTATCCCTTAACACCCACCTGTGGTAACCCTAAGTTTGTTAAGAGAATAATGTTAACTTAAACATCACAGAAAACAGATTTCCCCTGACATGATTCTTACCAGGAAATGAATCAAGTAGGATTCTTAAGTTATATTAAATTTACAAAAACATTCAGGCTGCCCACAGCAAATTCTATACAAGAAAACATTTTTATCAGTGTCTAATAACATTAATCTACTTTTAACAAGTATCATTACCACAGACAGGTAGTCAAGTAAGTGCTCACTTACATTTTCTTTGGCTTGTTGATGCCCCTCTCCCATATTTCTTAAACTTGCCAAATACAGTTTTTCCAAGTTCTTGATTTTCTGAGTTTGTGATTCCGCCCATTCTGTCCTTAGTTCCTCTGCCAAACGAGTGAATTGCTCATTTCTCCTCTGTTTTATATCTTCTCTTATCTGTAAAGCAATATCTCTTTCTTGTTCTCGAACCTAAAGGATAAATATTTAAGATTATATGAAAAGAGGCTTACTTCAACTTTTTGGAAAAGCTCTTTGGAAACAGGATCCTAAGTGAATTTGATTCAGGTATTAGATATATCAATTCTCCAGAATATTCACAAAATATTAGATTAGGCCTATTTAAAGCAGAAAATGTAGGTGATGGAGGAAAAACCAAAAATAAGACTACTTACAAAGTTCCCTGATAAGCCATTATGTTTCCTCCCCAGAGACCTAAGGGGACTGCCATTATCATTGTGATTTGAGCAAGCTCCAAGAGTTGGTGATGGACAGGGAAGGCTCGCGTGCTGCAGTCCATGGGGTCGCAAAGAGTCAGATACGACTGAGCGACTGAACTGAACTGAACTGAATGTAAAATAAAAAATGGGCTTCCCTGGTGGCTCAATGGTAAAGAATCCACCTGCTAATGCAGGAGATGCAGGAGAAAGAGCAACCCAGTCCAATATTCTTACCTGGAAAACCCCCACGGACAAAGAAGCCTGGCAGGCTACAGTCCGTGGGGCCTCAAAGAGTCAGACATAACTTAGTCACTTAACAGCAATAACTACAATGTAGAAAATACTAATAATTTTGGGAACACAAAGAAGTTGACACTATGTTCCAAATAAATCTCACCTGCAGCAATCTTAGTTTTCGTCTTCTTTCATAATCTTCCTTTAAAATGAAGGCTTCCTCATTAGGACTCAATCTCAGCTTGCCAGCATTCACTCCCTTTCTTCTCATTTTCATGTAGTATTTTAAATATGAAGGTTCTGCATTATATATATATATATATATTAAAATAAGGCAGTAAAGATTAGAACACTTTTTAAAGGGCTGTAAACATGAAATAAAATGATTTGGGTAAACTAAGTTCAACTTATTTATAAATAGCAATCATTAATTCAGCACTTAAATTGGTAGTTCTCAGATGGGGAGAAAGCAGTTTAGTGGTGAGTAAACCATTTCAAGCATTACTTTGAAAAAATGCTTCCTCATCTGTGGCAGATTATTGTTTACCTGTAGTATCTGGGACCTGACTAACTCCTACCTGAGATTTCCAGAGTTCACCCAGCTTAAATATAGAAAACCATGAAGATTTCAAAAGGTGTGTCAGCACAGAATAAATGCTTCACAATTACAGTTTAACACTAGAACTCTGATAACTTGTTCATAACCAGCGAGACTACTACACTGCAAAGGCTCCTGGCTCATATTTCAGCTCCTAGTCTGTGATATATAACATGATCACAAGTGTCACTGTATCTTAAGGAATCACATTAACCCCTCTACAGTAAAACAACTCTTCAGAAATTAGTGGTGTGATTTTTAAATGAAATCATTAAACAAAACTCCTCTTAGAACAAAGTTCTATTTTTAGGTTCAGTCCAGGGTTTAAGATTCTATTGCTCATGGCACCCCACTCCAGTACTCTTGCCTGGAAAATCCCATGGACAGAGGAGCCTGGTAGGCTGCAGTCCATGGGGTCAGTAAGTTGGACACGACTGAGCAACTTCACTTTCACTTTTCACTTTCATGCATTGGAGAAGGAAATGGCAACCCACTCCAGTGTTCCTGCCTGGAGAATCCCAGGGATAGGGGAGCCTGGTGGGCTGCCGTCTATGGGGTCGAACAGAGTCAGACACGACTGAAGTGACTTAGCAGCTCCTGTTTACATTCAGGTGTTCTCAATCGCGTCTCTAGATTATAACATGCCCCAATTTGGGGAAGTCTGGCAGGGAAAAAACGAAAGAATTTAAGAATCTATAGTTTTTATAAAATTTAAAAACCCTCCCCAGGTGATTCTGTATCTCCTTGTTCCCATTATTGCCATTTTCAAAAATTAGACACTTCAAATCAGTACATAACCATGATTTCATCTGAGATCAGTCTCTTTACAATGACTAGGAAGGCAAATATGGTAACTGAACACTTAAATCTTTCTGAAGATAGTTTTTGTTGTTGTTGCCCCACTTGGCTTGTGAGAATCCTAGTTCCCTGAGCAGGGGTCAGCCTGGGCCCCCGGCAATAGAAGTGCAGAGTCCTTATCATTAAACCACCAGGGAATCCCCTTCTGCAACCAGTTTAAGCAGCACTTCTCTGTGAAACTGCCCTCCGGTGATTCTTGCTCCACCTGCCTGTCCATAAGAAATGTTACCCTCACATTCATATGAGGACTAACCTATGCTGCCTTGGATATTACCTTCCTCTAGTTTTTCATCAATAACTTGCCCTTTCTAGTCAGATTCCTTAACAATAAGGACAGAGGCTCTGGTTTTGGTTTTGTTTTTTTTTTAATATCCAAATTAACCACGAATAACAACCACCAGGCAGTATGTCACATACTAAGGAAAAATACTGTTTTCACTCAGGTGTACAAATAGCGGCCAGAAGAATTTGGGGTTATCTAATAGGAACTACGGAGAAGGGAATGGCACCCCACTCCAGTACTCTTGCCTGGAAAATCCCATGGACAGAAGAGCCTGGTAGGCTGCAGTCCATGGGGTCGGTAAGTCGGACACGACTGAGCAACTTCACTTTCACTTTTATACATTGGAGAAGGAAATGGCAACCCACTCCAGTGTTCTTGCCTGGAGAATCCCAGGGATGGGCGGAGCCTGGTGGGCTGCCGTCTATGGGGTCGCACAGAGTCGGACACGACTGAAGCGACTTGGCAGCAGCAATAGGAACTAAGGGCTTCCCTGGTGACTCAGTGGTAAAGAATCTACCTCTCAATGCAAAGACCTGGGTTCGATCCCTAGGTTGGGAAGATCTCCTGGAGAAGGAAATGGCAACCCACTCCAGTATTCTTGCTATTCTTGCCTGGAAAATCACATGGACAGAGGAGCTTAGCAGACCAGTCCATGGAGTTGCAAAAGAGTTGGTACATGACTTATCAACTGAACAAACAAAAATAGAAACTAAAACTTTTTCATTCAACTCTCCATCAAAAAGAAGGCAAGAATGATCTTATTCATGGTTTTATGTGCAGAGCCTAAAAACTGCTTTGCTCCTAAGTAGATCCCTCAGTCAGTACTCTTCTTGCCTGGAAAATCCCATGGATGCAGGAGCCTGGTAGGCTACAGTCCATGGGGTCACGAAGAGTCAGACACGACTGAGCGACTTCACTTTCACTTTTCACTTTCATGCATTGGAGAAGGAAATGGCAACCCACTCCAGTGTTCTTGCCTGGAGAATCCCAGGGACAGGGGAGCCTGGTGGGCTGCCGTCTATGGGGTTGCACAGAGTAGGACATGACTAAAGCAACTTAGCAGCAGCAGCAGCAGGTCCTTCAGTGTGTTGACTGAATGAATGACTCATTCAATGAGTTAATTCATATTAAGTGCTAGATAGGTATATGTGGTCACTGTTACAACCTGATGACAAAAAGGAATAACTGCTTACCTGTGAAAAATCTTTTCCAGCTGCAACCCACTCAGCTGATATTCACAAGGCTTTGGTAACGTACTCTGTGAAAGTGCCAACCAACCATTCTCTATTTTAGACAAGAATCAAAGGCCTCTTAGGTTAAAGGACTTGACCTGAGTGACAATATCTACTGGCAGAGTCAAAAGAAAAATCTGGTGTTTCTTATATATGGCTCCTAACTTTCTGAAATGCTAAAATATAGGGAGTGAGGAAAATTTTGTTTAAGCCAGTATTTTTTGCAAGAGGGGATTGACAAGAACTAAACAAAGAGAAAACAAGTAATCCCGTAATCCTCAATTTCCTTTCCTAGAGGATTACAGGAACAAGCATACATTTGTTATTTTTACCTAAGATGTGACAGAATAACTATTTTCTCTTGTATATTATTATCTTAATTTTTACACTTGTTTGGAAATAATCTGATTTAGTATTCCCAGCTTCTCTAAATGTCAACCACAGTACAACAACTAAAACCAGGGAATTAACACTAGCACAATACTTATAGCTAATCTACAGATCTTATTCAAATTTCATCAATTGTCCCACTAATGTCCATTTTCTGGACCAGGTCCCAAGCCAAGGAAAACATATCCTTTGACTGTTGTGTCACTCTGGGTCCTCAAAGAAGTAGATGCCAAAATGGGATGAAACCTATGAGGATTTTATTAGGGGAAATGCCTGTGTGAGGGAAAATGGGGAGGGAGCTGGTGAAAGCTAGGAGTGTTTCAGACTTTCATGCAAATCTGCCACTGAGTGAAAGAGGAAGGCAAAGTTGGGTAGATGACCCTTAAACTGTAGAGTCTAAGGAAGCTTCAGGAAGATTGCTGGGGAGTCCTTAAGCCAAAATCCCATGTCTCAGGAAGAGCCCTGCCTCCACATCCACCCCATGCTGTCATTAATAGGAGAGTCTATGGGAGGCATCCAGGTAAACAGATTTCAGAACACAGGGGCTGAGGGTCTGTGAATCATGTTCTAATGGCTAGGCTGTTTTGTCTCCTTCAACTCCTCTAACTTGAGATGTTCCTCAGTCCCATCACCCCTTCCCCCATCTTGACATTTTAAAAAGATGCCAGCCAGTTATTTTGCATAATGTCCCTCTATCTGGATGTATTTAATCCCTTCCTATAGTTAGACTGAGGTTATGCATTTGTGGCAAGACCACCACAGCAGTCATGACATACTCTTCTCAGCACATCACACCAGAATGTGTTTTGATCCCTTGATTAAGAAGGCGCCTAACAGGTTCCTCCACTATAGACACTATTTCTTTTAAAGTATTTGGTGGAGAGATAATTGAGGCTATGTAAATACCATGTTCCCCACCATATTTACCAACTAAATTTAGTATCCACTGATGACTACCTGAAACAATGTATTTTCTACTTACATTATTCCTTCTACACTTACCAACTGGAATCCTACTGTAAAGAAGTTTCACCCATTCCCTCACTTTAGTATTTATTCATATCAATACAGATTTTCAAATTCTAAGTACTGTCACTGACAAATAATAGAGGTGATACTACTTATCTTGCAAGACTGTCCTGAGGATTAAATGGCAACGGGCACCTCTTAATCACCTATATTAGGAAGATGTGGCTTCAAGGCCCAATGCCACTTGAAGCAGGAAGACACTTAAAATCACTTTGGTCTCACTTCCTTGAAATATGTAAGTTCAGTTCAGCTCAGTCGCTCAGTCGTGTCCGACTCTTTGCGACCCCATGAATCGCAGCACGCCAGGCCTCCCTGTTCATCACCATCTCTCGGAGTTCACTGAGACTCACATCCATCGAGTCAGTGATGCCATCCAGCCATCTCATCCTCGGTCGTCCCCTTCTCCTCCTGCCCCCAATCCCTCCCAGCATTAAAGTCTTTTCCAATGAGTCAACTCTTCGCATGAGGTGGCCAAAGTACTGGAGTTTCAGCTTTAGCATCATTCCTTCCAAAGAAATCCCAGGGTTGATCTCCTTCAGAATGGACTGGTTGGATCTCCTTGCAGACCAAGGGACTCTCAATATATAAGCGGAATCATAATATCTTCTCCAACAGGTTGTTCTGATTGTGCGTCTTAGTAAATATAAACTGCCAGATACTTTCTAAATTTTAATGACTATCGTTCCCCATTGTTTTACAAAGCAGACGTTTGCGGCAGAACTTAGTATCTAAAAAATTAAAGGTGAGACACCAAAAGAGAGCATGCTCTCTGCATGAAACGATTCCAAGCTGGGCTCTTAAACGGCTCCCAGGAGTGAGGCCGCTCCGCGGGTGACCTGCGGGCAGGACGCACCCAGGAGTTTTGCAGACCCTTCCGGCCGCCCGGACTTGGAAGCTCAGGGCCCCCGCGAGGCCCGACCCCACGGGAACGCGCAAGGCCGGCTGCGCCAGAGGCCCAGGAGCGGCCTCTCACCCGGCGCAGGCGAGCCCGCGAGGGGACGCGCGCCCCGCCGGCCTCGCGCCCGGCCTCTGTGGAGAGCCGCGGGCCGCCGCGAGTGCGCCCCCCGCCGCAGCACACCCCCGGCTCCCCGCCTCGCGGAGAAGTGCACGCTCCGGGCCCTCGGGAGGCCAGCGCCTCCGTCACTCACCCGGGAGAGGAGAGCCCCGCCTCAGGAATCGCGGCTCAGACACAGAAAGCCCGGCGGCCCGCCCCACAGCTGCCTCCGAACAGCCGTTCGGGCGTGAGCGAGGCGGCCATCTCCGAGCCACCGTCACTTCCGTCATTCAAACCGCTCGCCAGTGGCGCGGCCGGGCCGCGGGAAGCGCCGAGCCCCGCCCCGCCCCGGGGGCCGTCGGGACGGCCGCGGCGGAAGCCGCTCCCTGGCCGCGCGCCGCCCCGACGCGGGGCCCATTATTTCTCGTGTGGGGCGTGGCTCGGAGGTTTGGCTTTACGTCTCCCGACAGGCTCGCTTTACAGATGCGAGACAGAGGTCCAGGAAGGGAAAGATACCACAGCCCACTCGGGTGGCTTCAGTCTCAAGCGTCTTTATGAAGACGCCTTGGGAGGTGCAGCCTTTTTTGTCTGAGGACACAATTCGTTTGGCACTTTCCTCACGCTGCAGTTATTTTCTGATAGTTTTCAACTAACTCAACAGGGAACCGAATCGTAATGCTGTGCCTCCAGAGGGCCGCACCTTCTAGAACATGTCAAGGATTTATCCGCTGTAGATAACCTACAATCAGAAAGGGAGCGAGAGCTGGTTCATATTTACTGAGCCCCTATTATGTGCCAAGCACAATGTGCTAGGTGTAGCGGAAACCAGGGTGAGTGGCTTACGGCCCCATGCTAAATTTTGTAGTCCAGAGCAGGGGTCTGGAACAGGTGTGTGGCCTGTGAAGAACCAAGCTGCAAAGCAGGAAGTAGGCAGGCGGTAAGGGAGTCAAGCTGCATCTGTGTTTATGGCAGCCCCTCACCCCTGGGAGTACAGCCTGAGCTCCGTATCCTCTCAGCCCTGGGTTAGAGCCTCATAGGAGGGCTTGAATCCTATTCAATCCATTCACTGCTTCTCCTCCGTCTGTGAAAACAGGTCTTCCACGAAACCAGTCCCTAGTGCTGAAAAGTTCGGGAACTGCTGGTCTAGAGGGTGAAACATACCAAGAAAAATGGGGAGTGGGTGAGAGGGAAGTTACTGTTATAATTAGCTCTGGCTTCATTGTAGAGAGGAGGTCAGTTCAGTTCAGTTCAGTCGCTCAATCATTTCGGACTCTTTGCGGCCCCATGAATCGCAGCACGCCAGGCCTCCCTGTTCATCACCAACTCCCAGAGTTCACTCAAACTCACGTCCATCGAGTCGGTGATGCCATCCAGCCATCTCATCCTCTCTTGTCCCCTTCCCCTCCTGCTCCCAATCCCTCCAAGCATCAGTCTTTTCAATGAGTCAACTCTTCGCATGAGGTGGCCAAAGTACTGGAGTTTCAGCTTTAGCATCATTCCTTCCAAAGAACACCCAGGGCTGATCTCCTTTAGAATGGACTAGTTGGATCTCCTTGCAGTCCAAGGGACTCTCAAGAGTCTTCTCCAAGTTAAAACTAAGACAAGGCACGTAAACCAATTAGAATTCAATTGCAGGAAATGAAAGATGATTACAAGAAGAATGGAGAGAAGTGGGTAGATTTAAGAGGCAAATCCGGAATTGGTGGTTATCTGCTTACGGAAGACAACAAAAGAAGGAGAAATAAATGGCGATGCTGAAGTTCTCTATTTGGCAACTGGAGAGGATGTGGATAACTTTCTCCTAGAATACACAGAAAGAAGATCAGGTTTGGGAGGGGGAAGTCGAAAGTTAAGCTTTGAATATTTTAAATTTGATCTGTTTCTGGGATATCTTGACAATATCCAGAAATATTTAGGAGGCAAAATTAGCAGTAGTTAAGAATTGCTTGGAAGGTTGAAGGAAAAGGGAGAATGAAATTAACTTCTCAGGCTTGTGGAGCACTGTGATGGTAGTGCCGATAACCAAGGGAGAAATAGAAATGGGAGTCGGTTTAGTGAGCAAGGCAATGAGCTCAGCTCTGAACATGTTCAGCTTCACGTGCCTGTGGAAGGATGTACAGTCAGCAGACGAATACAATGGTAGACAGTCCACAGAACTGGGCTAGTGTACGGACTCGTGTTTCATTTCCATACGGGTTATAACCAAAGCTATGAAAGTGGATGAGATCACCTAGGGAGAATTAACAGAGTGAGAAGAGCAATGAGCTAAGGACCAAACTCGGAGGAACATCAAAGCAAAAAAAGTGGAGAAAGGAATTGTCAAGTATACAAAGAAGAAATAGTGGGACCAACCTTGGGTGAGATGGTTAGATAGCATCACTGACTCAATGGACCTGAAGAAGGAAGTGAACTAGTGAAGGAAGTCTGGTGTGCTACAGTCCATGGGGTCACAAAGAGGTGGACACGACTGAGTGACTGAACAACAACAACCTTGGTTTTACAGACAAAGAAGCTGCATTACAGAGAAATTTGGTGACTTGGCCAAGAACACATGGAAGGGTGAAACCGAGACTAGAATTCATGTATTTATCCCAAATACTAGGATTCTTCCTTCATGCTTCCCTGTCGGTGATCACATTTATCTTAATAATTGTACATATTCTAAACAAACCTCTTCAACATCCTCAACACAGACCCATAGGTACTCTCCCACACTGAACAAAAGATGCACCCTTTATTTCATGCTTTAGGCTAATTTTGGTGCCCACTGTGTTTTCCAAATGCACCAAGCACGTTCCCCATCATAGCAGTTATCAATTCCTATTGAAATGACCTGTTTATTAGGCTCTGTGTTGACTAGACTGAATTCTCAAGAACTGGAGTGCACTTTGTTCAGTCACCTGCCACTTTGAGCTTCTGAAATGTTTGTTGAATGAATGAATAAATAAATGAATTATATGCATCACTTCCCCAACCTGCATCCTGGAGATTTTGAATTAAGACTTGTTATTTTTTTTTTTTTTTGATAGGAGGCAGTGAGGAATCAAAGAAAACCCAGTGGGCTTAGAATCAGAGTGTTTGGTCTACTGTCACAACTCTTGAGACTTTCCAACTGTTGGACATGAAGCCAATGAGCCTTGGTTTCTGATTTGTTTCTCTACTATTGCCAACCAGACCACCTCAGAGTGTCCAGAATGGCTCACTCATTATGACTAGCAATTGATTCTGATTGTCAGCTGAAACTTTGCTGGAACTATTGAGTGAAATGCTGTTACCAACCAGGGTTCTTGGCCTCCACAATCAATTAAAATTATCAGGGGCCAGACAAGAAATTCAGGCAAAGCTCTCCTGGGGTCCCTTCTGCACCAGGGTGGAGTGAGAACAAACAACCGATTCCCTTACTTGCTCACTCTTCAAGGAGGGTGAGCTTGTTCCTTATGTGGGGATGAGGGTAGGGGTGCATGTAGGGGTCAGGCTAGAGAGATGGGTGGTTTGCCCAGCACTTTGTGGTCTTGTGTGCAGGGGGCATACGCAGTACTCTGCTTTTGCTCCAGGCTCTTCAAAAGTGGCATTTCGGGGACTTCCCTGGTGGTGCAGTAGCTAAGACTCTGTGCTCACAATACAGTGGGCCCAGGTTCGATCCCTGGTTAGGGAACTAGATCCCACGTGCCTCAACAAAGATCAAAGATTCCATGTACCACAACCAAGACCCAGCACAGCCAAACGAATAAAAATAAATGTACAGATATTAAAAAGAAAATCGCAGTTTGTATTTTTGGTCTATTTGTGTCAGTTGATAATTTTGCCCCAACTGTGTATGCCCGCAGTTATTTTTAGTCCCATACAGTTTCTTTGTATTTTGTTGCTCAGAGAGGTGTTTGTCCAGGGGCAAATATTTCAGCACTGCAGCCAAGGGTCCCAGGTCCCAGACATATCTCAGTGCCTTCAAGCAGCCTCTCCACGTGGGTTGGAATTCTTACTAGCTGAGATTCAAGAGAGAATGTCCAAAGAATGAGTACTTCCAGGGTAAGAACGTGAAAGCTGCAAATCGTTTTAAAGGCAAGGCTGAGAAATGGTAAGTTTTGCCACACTGTCTTGATTAAGTATCATAGGACCAGCCCAAGTTCAAGTGAAGGGGAAAAAGTCATCTCCCGGTGAAGCGACAAAGAATTTGCAGCCATCTTTAATTCACCACCATTTCCTTAGTAATACTTGACTTGTTCTCTTCACAGGCTGCTTGTGAAACTCAAAGTCATGAATCATAAAGAGCACGAATAAAACCATGTTAGATACATTCAGCTCAGTCACTCAGTCGTGTCTGACTCTTTGCGACCCCATGGACTGCACCACACCAAGCCTCCCTGTCCATCACCAACTCCCGGAGTTTACTCAAACTCATGTCCATTGGGTCAGTGACATCCAACCATCTCACCCTCTGTTGTCTCCTTCTCCTCCTGCCCTCAATCTTTCCCAGCATCAGGGTCTTTTCAAATAAGTCAGCTCTTCACATCAAGTGGCAAAAGTATTAGAGTTTCAACTTCAACATCAGTCCTTCCAAAGAACACTCAGGACTGATTTCCTTTAGGATGGACTGGTTGGATCTCCTTGTAATCCAAGGGACTCTCAAGAGTCTTCTCCAACACCACAGTTCAAAAGCATCAATTCATCGGTGCTCAGCTTTCTTTATAGTCCAACTTTCACATCCATACATGACTATTGGAAAAGCCATAGCCTTGACTAGACAGACCTTTGTTGGCATACATTAGAAGCTATTATATATATAGGCACCTTTGTCTCCTCTTCTCATTACAGACCCAGCCCTCCAGGCCACAAGGGTAGGCATGTGACCCAGACTGGGCAAATCACAGTTCTCTATCTCCTTTGCTATTGAGATTGACCCAAGGATAGGAACATTCTAAACTGAATCTTTTGTGGCTTTTATTTTAATACACTCACTTCAGATTGCAAGAGACAAAACCAAACCAAACAAACACAGAACACCTTTTAAATGTGTTTATTGGTGTTCAGTTTTTAATTTTTAATTGGGTCCCTTTGTACTCTATTGGCCTAGGGCTAGGTGTATAGGCTTAGTTTCTAGTGTTGCTACCCAACTAGGAATGAACATTAATAAGCAATGATCAAGAAGAAGAATTTTCTCTAGGCAGTAACAACACTAGTGTGACTAGTCACTATGCAATGCTGCCCCTCAAACTGCAATGGAAGCCATTCAGGATTGGAGCAGTTTAGCATGTTTCTCTGATGGGGAACCATTTCACTGCTCTGAGTTCCCTTCATCTTTATCCACATTCAGTACGAGAGATTGGCATTAAAATTGGGGTGAGGGAGGACCCTCCATAATTCTCATGTATAAAGTCCTGATGAAAGGGAATCATTGCAAGAACAGAAGTAATCAGATTTCCATCTGACCATCTGCCAACTGGCCTTTCTCTCTGGCATAAACACCAAAAGGGCTTAACAAGTGATAGGATCTCAGGGTAATTTACAGCTGCTAACAGAAGTGAGATTAAGAGTGCCCAGCAGGAGAGGAAAGATGGGCTCGGAAAGGCTTTTAAAAGCTATAAATATTTCTTTAAAATGTGTGTGGGTAGATCCGAAGGTGGGGAGAAATTGGCCCGTTTGTTTAGGGAGAGTGAAAATTGAGAGGAGAGAATAGGAAAATGAATTGATTTTTGTTTCATCTTTTAAATCTGTTTCAGCTAATATGATTTTTATTAATGTTACTGATATTTATTAAGCAATGAGGGCGTAGACTGTGAGTTATATACTTAAAAAGACAGGGAAGTCTGAGGACTTCCTGGTGGTCCAATGATGAAGGCTCCGCCTTCCAATGTAGGGGACATGGTTCAATCCCTGGTCAAGAAACTAAGATCCCATATGTCATGAGGCATATGCCCCCCAAGATAGTAATCAACCAGTTATAGCCATTTTGGCTTCATTGTTTTTATTCATTCATTGACTATTCATTGAGCAATTACTAAGTGCCAACCAAACATTTTGGCTGAGGATACAGTGATAAACCAGATATTGAGGATATAACAAATGCACAAGACAGACGCTATCCTACCCTCAAAAAGGCAGTGCAGACATGTGAACAGGCTCTCACCATACTTCACACTAAGTGCAACAGCCTGCTTGCTCTTTACATGCTTTCATTCCCAGCCAGAGCTCTGTCTGAGCCAAAAATTGGGCTGCCACGTAACTGGTGAACCAATGAGGCATCAGAAGTCTGTGGGTTTCTTGAGGCTCAAATTAGCAGAAAGAATTATCAGAAAGAAAGAAACATTGACTCCTGAGGATACAATTGATGTGTCTGCTCCCCCAGAGACCCAACACATATAGTAAGCACTCTGTGCTTTCCAGAGAGGAACTCCAGCTATAAATCTTTGGCACTGGGAAGAAGACAGGTGGGAATTTAAGATATTCTAGCAATTTTAAAGGGAGCAGTGTATTGATAATATAATGCATATGGTGTCACTGTGTGTTGATGGGGTAAAATATTTTATTTAAATGCTTGTAATGTGGTGAAACAGGCATATTGAAGGGAATTCTGCACTTCTATACTACTGCCAAGCACAGCTGAGAGAATAAATTTATGCTTGCTTCAATCTCTGTACATTTGGACTTTTCTCCTCAGCATTCTAGAAAGTGGTGGCATGGGACAATCTTTGAGACAAACAGCCCTCTATAAGCATTCCTGCCCTGCTGGAAACCTACAGTGCTTCTCTTTACAGACTACATCAACGTTAATGTCTCTTACTAGCTTTCCAGAACCTCCAAAATATGGCACTAAAGAGAGCAGAGCTCAGGGTTTCAGTTTATCACTAATCACGTTGAGCCTTGGTTTTTTTTTTTTCCTTGTAAAATAGGAATAATAATATCCACCATATCAAACTCACAGGACTGTGTCAGTGTTAAACAAAATGATGCATCTGACAGCACTTTGCAAACTACCAGTGTAGTGTTACTGTGCAAATGTGATTATTATGATGTTGGTGCTATTATGATGTTGGTGCTTTGATCCATCCAGCATTGTTTCATGTCATCCTTCAACTGGACCACAATGTGCTGTGATCCTGCTTGTCTCTGAGTTGGGGCTTATGTGAGTCCCCAGGCCGGTGGGGAGGAGAGCAGACCCTGAGGCCAGACTGCCTGGGGTCTGGGTCAGCACTTGCCCTCGACGCTGTAGTGAGCATTGAATGGGCTCCCAGGGTAAAGCCCTTAGAACATGTTTGGCACATCACATCACTCGCGGCACTGTTGTAGCAAGCGCTTTTCATACTTGATTACATCTTCCTTTTCTAGCTTACGTCCTATCTCATTCATGAAGTCTTCTCCCCTGGTTTTCTCCTACCTATGAAACGTTATACCTAGAATGATGTCACACAGGTTAACTATTATATCATGATATGATTGTATTACCTATAATGTATTATATGCATTAACTCAACATTTAATGAACACCTGCTATGACCAAGTTCTTTCTTGTGTTTGTGTTGTCACTTCAGTCATGCCTGACTCTTTGCGACCCTATGGACTGTAGCCCACCAGGTGCCTCTGTCCATGGGGTTCTCTAGGCAAGAATACTGGAGTGGATTGCCATGCCCATCTCCAGAGGATTTAGACCATGAGAATAAAGAAAAACAAGATGCAGAGCCCATCTGTGGTCAGATGACCACGCAGACAATGAGCTATAAACTGAATGGCTGTGTCCCCTGAAAATTCATATACTAAATCCTAACCTCCACTGTGGTGGTGTTTGGAGGTGGAGCCTTTGGGAGATGATTAGATCATTGACTCTTCTCCTTTAGAAAAAGCCCTTTGGGGACTTGCCTGGTGGGCCAGTGGTTAAAGTCTTTGCCTTCCAATGCAAGGGATGTGGGTTCAATTCCTAGTCAGGGAACTAAGATCCCACATTCTTTGGGGCCAAAACATAAAACAGAAGCAGTATTGTAACAAATTCAATAAAGACTTTCTAAATGGTCCACACCAAAAAGTTTTTTAAAAAGGAAGAGCCTCTGTCCTATTTCTATGAGTTGTCTCTCATCTCCAGCAGCCTTTCCCAGATGTCAAATCTCTGTGCTCTTTCCCCCACCTTTTCTCTCCCTACCCTTCCACCTTTGTTCCTGTGACTTCACTGTTAGAACTCCATGGCTGGAACTTCCATCAAACCTTCCATTAGGTGTCTACTCATCCTGTGTTCTCTCTGCAGCTTTTACTAAAGAGCCTTATGACTTCATAATTCATGCCCTGATGTCATCTAGCCCAGGTCAAAACAAAGTGTCTTTTTACAAACGTACGCCATTTTCACCTTCAACACCAGTTCCAACATGCTATGTCCAGGGAGACTTAAAATAACAAAACTATTGCATCATCTGTGGTTTAGCAAGCATTTTGCTGACAGCAGAATTATCAGCATCATGCCCATGCTACAGATGGGAACGCTTGTGCCTGTATTACACATCTTGTCTTCTGTTCTTTACATTTGGAACAGCCAGGGGACGCCTTCGTGGCTCATTTTTGGACTTACTTCCCATGGAATTCCCTAACCTCATCCCTCTGAGTCTCATTCCTCAGGCTGGCTTCAAGCTAAAAGAATCTCAGGCGGACCACTCCCCCCAGGCAAAGGCACAAGTGTGCGTTTTCAGAAGGACCTTCAAAGTCTTAACACAAGGAGGTGAGCGATGGGGCTACTTTTAGTCACTTTTCTCTCTTTACATGGCGGCAGCAGGACCAGTAGTGAGAGGTGAGGCGACACCTCAGATGCTGTCCTTTATGCCTTTACGGGTGTTTTCTGTTTCAACTCCACTTGGGGGGAAAGGGGTGGAAATTATGATGTCTACCGCTAGAGGGCAGACTGCTCAAATTTAAAATGCGTGCGGGGCATTGCGACGCTGTGGGGACCTTTTTGTTTCACGCCCCCTCCACCCTCCGTCCCCTGACCCAAACCCCATTAGACAAGAGAAGAGGGACCAAGGTCATCAGAAATAGGAAAAAGCAAAGGCAGCGCCACTGCTGCTGATAAGAGCCGGTCCTCCTCCTCCCCTCTGTGTGCCGCGAGCTGGACTTGCCCTAGGGCCGCAAACAGGGAGCGTCCGCGTGATACTAGTTTGGTGTTTAGTGCCTGTTACAGGAGAAGGCAGTGGCAACCCACCCGCTCCAGTACTCTTGTCTGGAAAATCCCATGGATGGAGGAGCCTGGTAGGCTGAAGTCCATGGGGTCGCTGCGACTTCACTTTCACTTTTCACTTTCATGCATTGGAGAAGGAAATGGCAACCCACTCCAGTGTTCTTGCCTGGAGGATCCCAGGGACGGTGGAGCCTGGTGGGCTGCCGTCTATGGGGTCGCACAGAGTCGGACACGACTGAAGCGACTTAGGAGCAGCAGCAGCAGCCAGGCACCTTACTAGGCATTTTACCTATAGCATCTTCTGTGAGCCTCACAATGGCCTTCTGCGGCACGTTTTTAAGATCACGACAAGGGAAGAGACATGCTTGTTAAATATGTTGCTCTAAAGCAAGTAAATAATAAGTGACAGATACCGAGTTTGAACTGATGTTTGTGAAGGAGGGGGTCAATGGGAAACGAGGGGGTGTCTCGAAAGGGCCTGAAATTAAGCAGTAAATTACTGCTCAAAGCCTCTAAGAGGGCTTCAGGGCTGGGCACTGTCCTCTGCTAGCCACTATAAGTGGAGAAAATACCTTTAAACAAATTATGTATATTCACTGTTAAAAAAATTCAACACAGAATATCTAAAGGAGAAAGCAAAAACTGCCTTCAGATCTTATTGTCTAGATAAAGCATTTTTTAACCATATTTAGTTAGGCTCCTATGATATTGTTTTTATTTTGCTTTGTTTTATGATTTTTTTTATGGATCCGTGTAGCTACATGTGTACATTATCATGTAAATACAGAATATTCACTATCAATTTTAATGGTTGTGTTTTATTTTATTGTACTTAGACCCCTTAAATCACTTATCCAGTTCTTATTGATAAACTTTTCATTAATTTTCAGTTTTTTCCATTAGAACAATTTTGTAGCAAATTTTTTTGTGTTTGCATCTCTCCAAAACTCCCCCTTCTTTTGTTAACTGGATCCCATCTCATCTTCCTAAATTCCATTGTCTTTTTTTCCTTTCTGCTATACCATTTCTTTAGCAAACATACCAGATAATTGCTCCCATCTTAAAACAAAAATCTTTCCCGATGTCACTCCAATTTCTTTGTTCCCCCAGACACCTAAAATTCTTGAAAGAGTTGTTTAGACTCGTCAGACTCACTTTCTCTCCAATCAGGTTTTCACTCACAGTCCTCCACAAACAGCTCTTGTCAAGGTCACTGTGACTGTCATGATGTCAAACTCAATGGTTACCCTTCATCTTCATCTTTCTTGCAGCATTTAACATTGGCCATTCCTTTCTATTTTGGAACGCTTCACCTGCCTTCCAGGAAATCACTTTCTTGGATTTCCTCCTGTTTCATTGGCTGTAGTCCCCTTTGCTTGTTTCTCCTCGTCTTCCTGATCTCCAAATTTTGGAGCATCCTGGTATCCAGATAGTAAACCTCTTCTCTCTCATTTGGTCTCAGGACTAAATACTTATGTGTATCCCCAGACTTCCTCCTGAATTCCAGATTATAGCCAAGTGCCTTCCTGACAGTTCTACTTTGACATTTAATAGACATCTCAAACCTGACAAGTTGAAAGCCTTGGGTTCTCTGACCTCACTTTATCCTCTTCCTACAAGCTTTCTTACCCCAGTAAATATCAAATTTCTCAGCCCCAAGTCTCAGTCATCCTTGATTCCCTTATTTTTCTTATGACTCACATCTGCTCTTCAGGAAATCCTGTTGGCTCTACCTTCAAAACATATCTAGCACTCAACCACTTTGTGTCCCCCTCCCCTGTTAGTTCCCACCTAGATTACTGTAACCTCACCTCAAGCGGTCTTCCTGCTCAGGCTCGTGCCCACTTCCAGCCTTTTCTCCTCCAGCCGCCAGAGAACCTTTATAAACTCCAGTCGTCTACCACCACTGCTCTGCTCAAAGCCCTCCAACCCTGACTGTTTCCCTGACAGTCACATCCAGTGGTTTTAGAGTGATTGACAAGGTCCTGTGTGGTCTCAGAACACAACCCTCTTGGCTTCCACCACTTTACCCAACCCCACACTCAGCTCAGTGTCACTGGTCACCTCCCAGACCCCACCCTCTGCCTGGAATCATCTTCAAATCCTTGCTCAGTGTCTCTTTATAAGTGAGGCTTTCCTAGTCACCCTGTTAGGAACAGCGTATTCTGTTTTCTATTGCCCTCACTCTGCTTTATTGTCCTTACCATCATCATTGCATGTGCACGTACCTGCACACACACACACACACACACACACACACACACACACAATTTATTTGTCGCTTGTCTCCCATGACTATAATGTATGCTCTGTAAAGGCAAGCATTGTATTTGTTTTGTTCTCAGTGTACCCCTAACTCCTGATCTAATGCCTGGCACCTATCAGGGCTCAATACAAATCTGGCGAATGAATGAATATTCATTTTCTGGGGCAATGATCTCCAGGTAGATTTCTAGGAAGAGGATTGCTGACTCCCAGGTTATGAATTTTAAAGACATATTTGACACATTTGACAATTTATATTCCCGTCAGCAGAGTATGTGACAGCGCTATTGACCAATGCTCACCAAAAGGGATTTTATCAATTCTTTTCATCTTTAGTCATCTTTTAGGCAAAATATTTTCTTTTCATTTGCATTTTGGGGTTATTTGCATGTTTTTGTGCATAGACTTATTGACCATTTGTACAGGCACTATTTGTGTGGATCCCCAGATTAAGTTCTTTGTCTACCTTTCTGTTATGATTATTTCCCTTATTGATTTGTTCTTTGTGTATTCAGCCTTTGTTTGAATTGACAATATTTTTCCCAGTTTTTCATTTGTCTTTCAACCTCATTTTTGGTGTTTTTGCAAAAGAAAATTTAAAAATGTATTATGCAGTCAGATTTATTCATTTTTCCCTGGTGATTTCTTATTTCTCCAATAAGAATATAGTTATATTGAGCTTGCTCAGGCTTTCTTGAACATGTCTACTAAGTATATTCTTTTCTTGTGGGTAAATTTCCCACCAAAGTATTATATCATGGGTCCAGGTAAAAGGAAATGGTTTAGGACTACCTGGCCCATCAGACTTGTGGTTCCAGGAATCTGGGTAAAGGAATGTTATACCAAGGCAAATGCCACAAACTCAGTTCCCTGGGAAGTTCAGGGAAGGACCAACTGTCTACAGCTCTTAAACATCTATTCATAAAGCAGGTCCCAGAAAAAGAACACTGTATAGCTCCTGGAAGCTGTGAGCTCACATAGTTCTGCTCCTGCAAAGGATCAGAACTACATACACAATTCTGGAGACTCAGAAAGTGTTACTTTGACAGGTTTCCTTGCTTGTAGGACCATTTAATCACCAGCTATTTCCCTTTCCTTGTCAGCAAGCGGTTTTGGCTGACATATGCCTCAACACGAAGTGGTGCTATATTTATGCACAGAAGCAGGTGTCTCCCCATCTGCCCTCATCCTGTGTGCACCAGGCACTAAAGATATCCCCGGGGCAGAAGCAACACTGGTCCCAGTATAAATGATGAGCTCACTCAATGTGAGTGAGGATGGCAATTCACATTCATCGTGCTGCAGGTGTGCTGAGGTGTCCTGAGGTATTTATTCCCTCCTGGACCGGGCTGCTAGTACAGTGCCTGGGCGGGGCTGAGCCCCCAACTCTTATGCCTCAAATAATTGTCCATGGATAAGCAGTATCTTTTGGGAGCTGCTGAATTTCAGCCTTCATCTCAGAATCTGCATTTTCACAAGATGCCCTAGTGATCGTCTGCTCATTTAAGTCTCAGAGGCTGTGCACAATGGACTCTGGTTTTGAACAGTCCTATCCTTTGTCACAATAACTGTGATGTGTAAAGATTATTACTATTTGTTTTTTGATTGTGAAAACATTTGGAGAGCACTGATTATTATAATTAGAGCTAGAAAGAATGTTAAATAATGTTGTTACTGCTGTTGTTTTTGAATGGAAAAGCTGTGGACATGACTTAGCACCTGATTTTGTTGGCTTTGTTCCCATCTCTAACTGTTCATGTTTAATATAAGGCTTGCTCCTTTCCAATGAGACTGTAGGATTCTAAAGGATAAGGATTATTTCACCTTATAACACTTCCATACAATTTTTTTTAGTGCTGTAAAGCAATGTTTTGCAAACTTTATATAGGAATCACTGGGTGGATCGTGGAGAGGAATGTCTTCTTAAAAGGCAGATTCTTATTCAGTGGTTCTGAGATTCTACTTTTCAAGCAAACTTTCAGGTGATTCTGATACTGCTGGTCCATGGACTATACTTTGAGTATCAGGGTGTTAGAGTATTCATTTAACTCTCACGACAACCTTATGAGATACCTTGGCTAAACGTCATCCCCATTTTATAGCTGAGGCATTTGAGAAGCAGGCAGTTAACCTATTGTGCCTGAGATCCTACCACTAGCCAGTGATGGGCTGGGTTCCCCATGGTGTTCACCTCGTGAAACCCTTCTTTCTTTGTGCAGTAAGAGGCAGAGGAGCAATGGAGACTGGCCCCGTAATGAATGGCCAGAGCTGTCTCGGGGTTCAGACCAAAGTTTTCTCTTTTCTCTTTTCACGGCCATTACAGTACACTACAGTCTGTTCAGGATGCTCTGAATAACCATAGATTAGGTGGCTTATAAATGACAGACATCTATTTCTCACAGTTCTGGAGGCTGGAGGGTCCAAGATAAAGGTGTCGGCAGATTTTTTATCTGGTGAAGTTCCTCTTCTGCTTCACAGATGCCTGGTTTTCTGCTGTGACCTCACACTGTGGAAGGGGGTCAAAGGAGCCCTCTGGGGCCTCTTCTTTCGGGGCACTAATCCCGCTCATGAGAGCTCCACCCCTATGAGCCAATCATCTCCCAAAGGCCCCCTTCCAAATACCCGCACCTCAGGGATTATGAATTTGAGGAAGATATAAATATTCATTTACCATCAATGGTGATTAAGAGTTTTATACTCGGGATACATTTTGACATTTTCTCCGTGGCTATAAAATAAATTTCATCCAATATATTAATTACTTTAGATCCAGTGGCTCTCAACCCTGCCTCACTTTTGGGACTTTAACAACATAAATTCTTGGGCTCCACCTTACAGATACTAAAGTCAGAATCTTCGGACATCGGAGCCCAGACCATCTGTGTTTGTTGAAGCACCATAGGTGATTATAAGGGGCTTTCCAGATGGCTCAGATGGTAAAGAATCTGCCTGCAATGTGGGAGACGTGGGTTCATTCTCTGGGTCGGGAAGAGCCCCTGGAGAAGGGAAATGTCTATCCACTCCAGTACTCTTGCCTAGAGAATTCCATGGACAGAGAT
The DNA here is from genome assembly GCA_006410635.1 of Cephalophus harveyi. NCBI lineage: Eukaryota > Metazoa > Chordata > Mammalia > Artiodactyla > Bovidae > Cephalophus > Cephalophus harveyi. The sequence continues at coordinate 385,279 of SJYT01029492.1, forward strand.
GCCTGGTGGCCTACAGACCATGAGGTCACAAAGAGTCAGAAACGACTGAGCAACTAACCCCTCATGCTTCCACAAATGAATATAATGGATGATCAGAATTTTAAAAAAACACTACTCTCTGCATCTTTCCACACTTGCCATGCCAATTTTTTCTTCTAGTTTTGCTGAGATATATAGTTGACATACAGCAGTGCATAAGTTATAACACTGTGTAAGGTGTACAGGATAATGATTTGACTTACATACATCAGGAAATGATTATCACGATAAATTTATTTATTGCTGATTTTATTAGCATATAGTTGCTTTACAATTTGTGTGAGCTTCTACTGCATGTATGAATCAGCTATACATATACATATATCTCATCCCTTTCGGATTTCCCTCCCACTTAGAATCCCTTGGACTGCAAGGAGATCCAACCAGTCCATTCTGAAGGAGATCAGCCCTGGGATTTCTTTGGAGCGAATGATGCTGAAGCTGAAACTCCAGTACTTTGGCCATCTCATGCGAAGTGTTGACTCATTGGAAAAGACTCTGATGCCGGGAGGGATTGGGGGCAGGAGGAGAAGGAGACAACAGAGGATGAGATGGCTGGATGGCATCACTGACTCGATGGACGCGAGTCTGAGTGGACTATGGGAGTTGGTGATGGACAGGGAGGCCTGGCGTGCTGCGATTCATGGGGTCGCAAAGAGTCGGACACGAGTGAGCAACTGAACTGAACTGAACTGAGTCACCACAGTGGATAAGTAGAGTTCCCTGTGCTATACAGGATGTTCCCAGCAGTTATCTATTTTATATAAAATATCTGTGTCCATGGGGTCTGCAAAGAGTCAAACATGATTTAGCAACTGAGCAACAACAATCAGTAGTGTATCTGTGTCAATCCCAATGTCCCAATTCCTCCCACCCACCCCTTTCCTCCTTGGTATCCATACATTCGTTCCCTATGTCTCTATTTCTGCTTTGGAAATAAGTTCATCTATACCTTTCATGAGACCCACATATACATGTTAATATATGATATTTGTTTTTCTCTTTCTGACTTACTTCATTCTGTATAACACTCTCTAGATTCATCCACATCTCTGCAAATGACGCAATTTCATTTCTTTTTATGGCTGAGTAATATTTTATTGTGTATATGTACCGCATCTTCTTTTTTTAAAAAATATATATTTTTTATTATTTGGCTGTGGTGGCTCATTGTGGCAACTGTGGTGCCACAACATTCTTGTGGTGCCTGAACTTCCTAGTTGCAGCGTGTGGGCTTAGCTGCTCCACGGCATGTGGGATCTTAGCTTCCCCACCGGAGATCGAACCTTCGTCCTCTACATTCCAAGGCAGGTTCTTAACCATAGGAGCACCAGGGAAGTCACCCAAACCTTCTTTATCCATTCCTCTGGGATGGACATTTAGGTTGCTTCCATGTCCTGGCTATTGTAAATTGGGGTGCATGTGTCCTTTTAAACTATGGTTTTCTCTGGGTATATGTCATTGGGGAGCATGTGTCCTTTTGAATTATGGTTTTCTCTGGATATGCATCCAATAGGGAGATTGCTGGGTCAAATGGTAGTTCTATTTTTAGTCTTTAAGGAGACTCCATATTGTTTTCCATAGTGTCTGTATCAATTTACATTCCTACCAACTATCACAATAATTTTAGTGAACACTCACATAGATACAAAATTAAACAGAAAAAAAATGTATTCTCCTCTGTGATGAGAACTCAGAATTTGCTCTTTTGACAATTTTCATACATAACATACAGCAATGTTAATTATATGTAACACATGGCACATAACATCCCTGGTGCTAACTTATCTTATAGCTGGAAGTTTGTGCCTTTTGACTGTCTCCACCCAATTCCTCCTTTCCCTGTACCTCACCACTGATAACCACAAAATCGGAGTTTGGTTTTGAAGCATAATTGACCTACAATGACGTATCATCAGTTCCTGTTACACAACATAGTGATTTAATATTTCTGTATGTTTCAAAATGATCACCAGGGATGTCTGGTGGTGATAGTTATATATATCAACATATAGTTACAATATGTCACTATACAAAGATGTTACACAGTTATTGACTGTATTTCCCACACTATACATTTAATATCTGTGGCTCATTTATTTTGCAAATGGAAGTTTGTACATCTTAATCTCCCTCACCTATTTCTTTCTTTTCCCTTTATCCCTCCCCTTTGGCAACCACCTGTTTGTCTGTATTTATAACTCTGTTTCTGTGTTGTTATGCTTGTTCATTTGTTTTGTTTTTTTTTTTGATTCCACTTATAAATGAAATTATATAGTATTTGTGTTTCTCTGTCTGACTTATTTCACTTAGCATAATACCCTCTTGGTTCATCCATGTTGTTGCAAATGGCAAGATTTCTTTCTTTTTATGGTTAATATTCCATTATATATAAATGTATATATACCACATCTTCTTTAGCCATTCACCTATTGATGGACACTTAGGTTGCCTCCATATTTTAGCTACTGTAAATAATGCTGCAATGGCCTTAAGGGTACCTATATCTTTTTGAATTAGTATTTCATTCTCTTTGTGTAAATATCCATAATTTACACAATGTATGGTAGTTCTATTTTTAACTTTTTAAGGAATCTCCATACTCTTTGCCATAGTGACTGCACCAATTTACGTTCCCACCAACAGCCCATCTGTGGCAGAGTCCAGAAATCAACATTTTAACTCACTCATCTGGGGGGTTTTGAGGCAAGTAGTCACAGAGCACAATTAGCAAAGCACTAGCACTTTACTATACTTTCTTTATTTTTAGTTGTTTATTTTTCACTTATTTTACTAGGCTTTCTGAATGTACTTTTGAGGGAGGAAACCACCCTGTATTTCCAAAGCACTTCAAAATGCATACTGGGTTGATAGTAATAAAGACTTTCCTTACCTCATTGGTTCCAGATCCCCTGGAAGCCCCTGGAACCCATTCCAGTACTTTGAGAGAGAGCATGCAGGAGTCCCACCACAGGTGGATAAGGGTTAATTGAGTACCAGACAGATCCTGAGGCCAGGGAGGGGAAAGACCCAGAATCTATTTAAAAACAAACCCAAAAGCTTGTTATTTTTCACAGTCTACAAAACTGGATGCAGGCAGGGATGTTGGTTACCTTTTAGAATTTTTATTATGCATAATTTAGATCACTAGATGGCTGTAACTCTTGCTAATAAATTGTGTACACCTTGAAAACAATAAAAATCAGCCAGCACAGCAGAATCAAGTTTGTTCATTGCTGAACTCCTTGGGGCATGGCAGAGTTAAAGAATGATGAACAAATAACCAGCCACAAGATGCAGCAGCTCTTGCCTCCCATTTTATTTCAACAGGGTTCATTTTTTAACATAGGTGTGTTTTTGAAATACGCTCTTCTTCCAAAAGCTCAAGGTGTAACACACACACACACACACACACACATGCATACTCATATTCCTGTTAAAATTCCTGGAGCTGGTGATGGACAGGGAGGCTTGGCATACTGCGATTCATGGGGTCGCAAAAGTCGGACACGACTGAGCGACTGAACTGAACTGAACTGATACCACATCTTCTTTAGCCATTCACCTATTGATGGACACTTAGGTTGCCTCCATATTTTAGCTACTGTAAATAATGCTGCAATGGCCTTAAGGGTACCTATATCTTTTTGAATTAGTATTTCATTCTCTTTGTGTAAATATCCATAATTTACACAATGTATGGTAGTTCTATTTTTAACTTTTTAAGGAATCTCCATACTCTTTGCCATAGTGACTGCACCAATTTACGTTCCCACCAACAGCCCATCTGTGGCAGAGTCCAGAAATCAACATTTTAACTCACTCATCTGGGGGGTTTTGAGGCAAGTAGTCACAGAGCACAATTAGCAAAGCACTAGCACTTTACTATACTTTCTTTATTTTTAGTTGTTTATTTTTCACTTATTTTACTAGGCTTTCTGAATGTACTTTTGAGGGAGGAAACCACCCTGTATTTCCAAAGCACTTCAAAATGCATACTGGGTTGATAGTAATAAAGACTTTCCTTACCTCATTGGTTCCAGATCCCCTGGAAGCCCCTGGAACCCATTCCAGTACTTTGAGAGAGAGCATGCAGGAGTCCCACCACAGGTGGATAAGGGTTAATTGAGTACCAGACAGATCCTGAGGCCAGGGAGGGGAAAGACCCAGAATCTATTTAAAAACAAACCCAAAAGCTTGTTATTTTTCACAGTCTACAAAACTGGATGCAGGCAGGGATGTTGGTTACCTTTTAGAATTTTTATTATGCATAATTTAGATCACTAGATGGCTGTAACTCTTGCTAATAAATTGTGTACACCTTGAAAACAATAAAAATCAGCCAGCACAGCAGAATCAAGTTTGTTCATTGCTGAACTCCTTGGGGCATGGCAGAGTTAAAGAATGATGAACAAATAACCAGCCACAAGATGCAGCAGCTCTTGCCTCCCATTTTATTTCAACAGGGTTCATTTTTTAACATAGGTGTGTTTTTGAAATACGCTCTTCTTCCAAAAGCTCAAGGTGTAACACACACACACACACACACACACATGCATACTCATATTCCTGTTATTTGATCACTGCTACAAGTGAACCTAGGATAGATGTATGAACAGAAAGGGAACTAAGAGAAAGGAATATGGAAGAATAAATAGTAGTGAATTATTTGTAACACTCTGCATTAAATTTTTTATTCAGTTCAGTTGCTCAGTCATGTCCAACTCTTTGCAACTACATGAACTACTGTATGCCAGGCTTCCCTGTCCATCACCAATTTCCGGAGCTTACTCAAACTCATGTCCATCCAGCTGGGGATGCCATCCAGCCAACTCATCCTCTGTCGTCCCCTTCCCTACCGGCATCAGTCTTTCCCAGCATTAGGGTCTTTTACAATGAGTCAGTTCTTCATATGTGGTAGCCAAAGTTTTGGAGTTTCAGCTTCAGCATCAATCCTTCCAATGAGAATTGAGGATTGATTTCCTTGAGGATTGATTGCTTGGATCTCCTTGCAGTCCAAGGGACTCTCAAGAGTCTTCTACAACACCACAGTTCAAAAGCATCAATCCGTTGGCACTCAGCTGTCTTTATAGTCCAACTCTCACATCCATTCATGACTACTGGAAAAACCACTCCTTTGTTGGCAAACCATTCCTTTGTTGTCACTGCTTTTTAATATGCTGTCTAGATTGGTCATAGCTTTTCTTCCAAGGAGCAAGCGTCTTTTAATTTCATGGCTGCAGTCACCATCTGCAGTGATTTTGGAGACCCCAAAATAAAGTCTCTCACTGTTTCCATTGTTTCCTCATCTATTTGCCGTGAAGTGATGGGACCAGATGCCATGATCTTAATTTTCTGAATTTTAAGTTTTAAGCCAACGTTTTCACTCTCCTCTTTCACTTTCATCAAGAGGCTCTTTAGTTCTTCGCTTTCTGCCATAATGGTGGTGTCATCTGCATACCTGAGGTTACTGATATTTCTCCCAGCAATTTTGATTCCTGCTTGTTCTGCATCCAACCCAGCATCTGACAAATATACTCTGCATATCAGTTAAATAAGCAGGTTATAATATACAATGTTGACGTACTCCTTTCCCAATTTGGAACCTGTCTGTTGTTCCATGTCTAGTTCTGTTGCTTCTTGATCTGCATACAGATTTCTCAGGAAGCAGGTAAAGTGGTCTGATATTCCCATCTCTTTCAGAATCTTCCATAGTTTGTTGTGATCCACACAGTCAAAAGCTTTGGCATAGTCAATAAAGCAGTAGATGTTTTTCTGGAACACTCTTGCTTTTCAATGATCCAGTGGATGTTGGCAATTTGATCTCTGGTTCCTCTGCCTTTTTTAAATCCACCTTGAACATCTGGAAGTTCACGGTTCATGTACTGTTGAAGCCTATTTTGGAGAATTTTGAGCATGAATTTGCTAGTTTGTGAGATGAGTGCAATTGCGTGGTAGTTTGAGCATTCTTTGGCATTGCCTTTCTTTGGAATTGGAATGAAAACTGACCTTTTCCAGTCCTGTGGCCACTGCTGAGTTTTCCAAATTTGCTGGCATATTGAGTGTAGCACTTTCACAGGATTTGAAACAGCTCAACTGGAATTCCATTACCTCCACTAGCTTTGTTCGTAGTGAGGCTTCCTAAGGGCTGCTTGATTTCACATTCCAGGATGTCTGGCTCTAGGTGAATGATCACACTTTGTCGTTATCTGGGTCATGAAGATATTTTTTGTATAGTTATTCTGTGTATTCTTGCCACCTCTTCTTAATCTCTTCTGCTTCTGTTAGGTCCATACCATTTCTGTCCTTTATTGAGCCCATCTTTGCATGAAATGGTCCCTTGGTATCACTAATTTTCTTGAAGAGATCTTTACTCTTTCCCATTCTATTGTTTTCCTCTATTTCTTTGTATTGTTCATGTAGGAAGGCTTTCTTATCTCTCCTTGCTATTCTTTGGAACTCTGCATTCAGATGGGTATATCTTTCCTTTTCTCCATTGCCTTTTGCTTCTCTTCTTTTCTCGGCTATTTGTAAGACCTCCTCAGACTACCATTTTGCTTTTTTGCATTTCTTTTTCTTGGGAATGGTCTTGATCACTGCCGCCTGTATAATGTCATGAATCTCCGTCCGTAATTCTTCAGGCACTCTGTCTATCAGATATAAACCCTTGAATCTTTTTGTTTGTCACTTCCACTGTATAATCACAAGGGATTTGATTTAGGTCATATCTGAATGGTCTAGTGGTTTTCCTTATTTTCTTCAATTTAAGGCTGAATTTGGCAGTAAGGAGTTCATGATCTGAGCCACAGTCAGCTCCCAGTCTTGTTTTTGCTAACTGTATAGAACTTCTCCATCTTTGGCTGCAAAGAATATAATCAGTCTGATTTCAGTATTGACCATCTGGTGATGTCCATGTGGAGAGTCTTCTCTTGTGTTGTTGGAGGAGGGTCTTTGCTATGACAAATGAATTCTCTTGGCAAAACTCTGTTAGCCTTTGACCTGGTTCATTCTGTACTCCAAGGCTAACTTTGCCTGTTACTCCAGGTATCTCTTGATTTCTTACTTTTGCATTCCAGCCCCCTATAATGAAAAGGACATCTTTTTTGGGTGTTAGTTCTAGAAGATCTTGTAGGTCTTCATAGAACCGTTCAACTTCAGCTTCTTCAACATTACTGGTTGGGGCATAGACTTGGATTACGGTGATATTCAATGATTTGTCTTGGAAACTGACAGATCATTCTGTCGTTTTTGAGACTGCACCCACATACTGCATTTTGGACTCCTTTGTTGATCACGATGGCTACTCCATTTCTTCTAAGAGATTCTTGCCCACAGTAGTAGATATAATGGTCATCTGAGTTAAATTCACCCATTCCAGTCCATTTTAGTTCACTGATTCCTAAAATGTTGATATTCACTCTGCCATCTCCTGCTTGATCTCTTCGAATTTGCCTTGATTCATGGACCTAACGTTCCAGGTTCCTATGCAATATTGCCCTTTACAGCATCGGACTTTACTTCTGTCACCAGTCATATCCACAGCTGGTTGTTGTTTTCGCTTTGGCTCCATCTCTTCCTTCTTTCTGGAGTTATTTCTCTACTGATCTCTAGTAGCATATTGGGCACCCACCAACCTGGGGAGTTCATCTTTCAGTGTTGTATCTTTTTTGCCTTTTCATACTGTTCATGGGGTTCTCAAGGCAAGAATACTGAAGTGGTTTGCCATTGCCCTCCCCAGTGAACCATGTTTTGTCAGAATTCTCCACAATGACCTGTCTGTCTTGGGTGGCCCTACACAGCATGGCTCTTGGTTTCATTGAGTGAGACCAGGCTGTGGTCCATGTGATCAGTTTAACTAGTTTTTGTGATTGTGGTTTTCCTCTGTCTGCCCTCTGATGGATAAGGACAAGCAGCTTATGGAAGCTTCCTGATGGGAGAGACTGACTGTGAGGGAAATTGGGTCTTGTTCTGATGGGCAGGGCCATGCTCAGATAATCTTTCATCCAATTTTCTGGTGATGGATGGGGCTGTGTTCTTTCCCTGTTGTTTCAGCTGAGACCAAACTATGGTGGTCTCAGCTGGATCCATAAACTGTGAATAATTATACCAAATAAATCCTCACATTATTAAGAAAGTTCTAGAATGAACAACAGATTTCCCAACCTGGGGATCTGGCAAAGGGACTGGGAACCCCCAGGAATTTGACTTTGGAAACCAGTGGGATTTGATTATAGAACTTAACAGAACTGGGGAAACAGACTCTTAGCAGACACAAACAAAACCTTGTGCGCACCAGGACCCAGGAGAAAGGAGCAGTGACCCCACAAGAGACTGAGCCAGACTTCCTGTGAGTGTCCAGGAGTCTCGGGCAGAGACGTGGGTTGGTGGTGGCCTGCTGCAGGGTCTGGGGCACCGAGTGCAGCAGTGTGTGCACGGGACCTTTTAAAGGAGGTTGCCATTATCTTCATCACCTCCACCATAGTTTGGCCTCAGCTGAAACAGGGAGAGAACACAGTCCCACCCATCAACAAAATTTTTTCTTAAATTGATTTTTATTTTATATGAAAGTATAGTTGATTTGCTTATTATGTTAGTTTCATGTATACAGCAAATTGATTCAGTTATACATATTCATATGGCCATTCTTTGTCAGGTTCCTTTCCCATATACATTATTACAGAATACTGAATAGAGTTCCCTGAACTATACAGTAGGACATTGTTGCTTATTTATTTTACAGATAATAGTTCGTTTCTCTTAATCCCAAACTCCTAATTTGTCTCCCCACCTTTGATAACCATAAGTTTGTTTTCAAAGTCTATGAATCTGATTTGTAAATAAGGTTATTTGTATCATTTTTAAAGATTCCATGTATAAGTGAAATATTTAACCTCATCTGTGTAACCTCAGATACACAGATGACACCACCCTTATGGCAGAAAGCTAAGGGGAACTAAAGAGTCTCTTGATGAAAGTGAAAGAGAAGAGTGAAAAAGTTGACTTAAAACTCAACATTCAGAAAACTAAGATCATGGCATCCAGTCCCATCAGTTCAGTTCAGTCGCTCAGTCGTGTCCGACTCTTTGCGACCCCATGAATCGCAGCACGCCTGGCCTCCCTGTTCATTACCATCTCTCGGAGTTCACTCAGACTCACGTCCATTGCTTCAGGGCAAATAGATGGAGAAACAATGGAAAGAGTGAGAGACTTTATTTTGGGGGGCTTCAAAATCACTGCAGATGGTGACTGCAGCCATGAAATTAAAAGATGCTTGCTTCTTGGAAGAAAAGCTATGACCAACCTAGACAGATGCTTCAGGGCAAATAGATGGAGAAACAATGGAAAGAGTGAGAGACTTTATTTTGGGGGGCTTCAAAATCACTGCAGATGGTGACTGCAGCCATGAAATTAAAAGATGCTTGCTTCTTGGAAGAAAAGCTATGACCAACCTAGACAGTATATTAAAAAAAGCAGAGACATTACTTTGCCAACAAAGTTCCATCTAGTCAAAACTATGGTTTTTCCAGTAGTCATGAATGGATGTGAGAGTTGGACTATAAGAAAGCTGAGCGCTGAAGAATTGATGTTTTTGAACTGTGGTGTTGGAGAAGAGTCCTGAGAGTCCCTTGGACTGCAAAGAGATCCAAGCAATCAATCCTCAGTGAAATCAATCCTCAGTTCTCATTGGAAGGACTGATGCTGAAGCTGAAACTCCAAAACTTTGACCACTTGATGCTAAGAACTGACTCATCAGAAAAGACCCTGATGCTGGGAAAGATTGAAGGCAGAAGGAGATGGGGACGACAGAGGATGAGATGGTTGGATGGCATCACCAACTCGATGGAGATAAGTTTGAGCAAACTCTGGGAGATGGTGATGGACAGGGAAGCCTGGCATACTGCAATCTGTGGGGTCACAAAGATTCAGACATGACTGAGCGACTGAACTGATGTATAAGTGATATCATGTAATGTCTGTCTTTCTCTGACCCCCTATTTTGAATCTAATCATTCATTATTTTATTCAATGGCCTGTATTTTATTTTAATAGCCTGTATTGAGCATCACTGACTTCACGGACATGAATTTGAGCGAGCTCCGGGAGTTGGTGATGGACAGGGGAGCCTGGTGTGCTGCAGTCCATGGTGGCAAAGAGTCAGACACAACTAACTGACTGAACTGAACTGATGAGCCTTTATCACATACCAGGCCATTTGATAGGTATTTGAGTTTATCATGGCTTCCATCCTCAAGGTACCACAATCTCCTGGGTTAGATGGGTGAGGATACAAGGGAAAACAAAAATAAACAAGTTCAGCAAATTCACTTAATGAAGGAAATGCTTCTTCCTAATATTTCTTCCTGGAATATACCTGTCATCAATAAGCAAGAAATCCAGGCCCTGGGAAATGTGCTTACTGTGAGCAGCTGTGATTTGGGGAAAGGCTATTTACTTGTGTTGGCCACTCCTTGCAGCAGTACCATCTCTGCATGGCTATCCCAGACACACAGACAAGGGAGGAAAGCCCCGAGGCGGCGCGTGCGTTCCAGCGGTCACACTGGGGGAAATGGCGGAATCGGGTCCAATCAATACGTTTATCAGACCTGAGAGCAGAGCTCTCTTGAACTTGCCACCTTATTTCTGTCATTGAGAAGGTGATAAAGAGAAGAAAGGAAAATCCACATGTGAAGAAAGTTTGACAGAGAGAGTAACACCTCTAATGATTACTGCTGGGGTTTTAGAAATTCAATAGTATTGGACAGAGTTTAGTAACTTTCTAGGTGTGTACATGGCCTGGGCAATGTTAGATGGGTGATTCCTCCATCTAAGGCCTGTAAGGCCTGAAAGAGACCCTGTAAAGAGATTCCACTCCAGCCTTCTCAGATTTTAATGCTTAGTTTATCCAAAGGGGACCCTGGTATCACGTAGGATGCTAGATTTGGGATTTTTTTTTGTGGGTTTTTCTTTGGGGGGAAGTTGTTTTTAATTTTTACTTTTTGGCTGCAGCATGTGAAATCTGAGTTCCATGCCCAGGAATCAAACCCTTGCCCCATGCATTCTAAGTGTGGAGTCTTAATCACTGGACCACCAGAGAAGTCCCTAGGCTGCTAGATTCTGGGATGAGATTTTGTTAGAGCCTTAAACCCAGAAACACTGACAAAATCAAGGGACTCGGAAGACCACACATCTCTCTCCAGGGCTGAGTTGTCACAGAACATCTGAGTATGTTGTATTACCCTGGCTGGTGGAAGAACAGCCAGATGTTCTTCCCACTCTGAACATCATGGTATGTTGGGGCTAGAATTAAATTTAGCAGGCTGTCCGTCTGTTTATCTGTCTGAAGTCGGTGAAAGTGGTAGGAATCCAAGGATGTGTGAATCAGAATCTGCCTGCCAATGCGGGAGACACAGGTTCAATCCTTGGGCTGGGAAGGGTTCGACTGCTTCTCCAGTGAGTCATGTCACATTGTACATGACTACTGGAAAACTCTGGGACTACTGGAAAACTTATGGGAAGCCCATAATTTTGGGCTTCCCAGGTGGCACTAGCATTAAAGAACCTGCTTGCCAGTGCAGGAGGCATAAGAGATGCAGGTTCGATCCCTAGGTTGGGAGGATCCTCTGGAGGAGGAAATGGCAACCCATTTCAGGATTTTTGCCTGGAAAATCCCTCAGACAGAGGAGCCTGGCGGACCATGGTCCATAGGGTCGCACAGATCAGACACGACTGAAGCGACTTAGCACATGCTACACTCAGTAACAAATAAGACCACTAAATTTCAGTGTTTATGATAATAAAGACTTACTTCTCACTCCTCTGTCCCAAAATGGGTCAGCTGCCAATTTGTTCTGTATCTCCATACTGAAACCAGGTTCTCCAGGGGAAAAGCGTTTTCTGAAGTAGCCTCTTCAGGGAATATTTCAGGTCAATGAGACAGAGGGAAAGAAAGATGGCAAACCATGTTCTTACTGTCACTTCTGCCCACTTCTCGTTGGGAAAGCCAAGGGGGCCCATAGCTGCTCTGGAGTTCAACAGGACAGGCTTTTATAATCCTCTCAGGGAGGAGGGTCAGAATATTTGGTGATGAGTTTATCAGTCTACTACAATGAATCAAGACTTCTAAGGGACATATTTGGATCTAAAATCAGAAGCCATGTGCAATGGGTAAAAGTGGAGGCCGAATTAGCAGGGAAGACCAGTGAAGCTGGACTCCACCAAAACTGGAGGAACACAGGAACTCACAGCAAGGGTGACCCAAGGGTGGTGGCCGTAGATACCCCGGGTGGTTTTCATCCACTGACCTGTGACTGACTGGGACATGGATGAACTGGCTGAATGTGCAGGCCTGGGGAGCAGAACTCACTAGGGTTCATCAGGGCAGTGTGAGCTACCGCCTTTGCTGAACTAAATTAGAGTTGCCCTCACACTGTCTTGTTTTCTGCTCTGTAGACACGGATCACCCTGGAGGAACTGAGGCAGCACGCTGTTACACAAGTGATGGGTTCTACAACGCTTCCCATGTCTACAGCCTTAAAGGGTCCTTTCAGAACCTTAAATTTTTTTCCTTTATACACTGTGTTAGTGGTAACATGATGTATAATGAGAGCTCCAACTCACCTTAAAGGGTTTTTGATAAAGTGAAAGTGTTAGTTAGTCCGCGTCTAACTCTTTGCAACTCCATGGACTGTAGCCTGCCAGGCTCTTCCTTTCTCTTCAGGCAAGAATACTGGAGTGGGTAGCCATTCCCTTCTCCAGGGGATCTTCCTGACCCAGGGATCAAACCAGGTCTCCTGCATTGTAGGCAGATTCTTTAACATCTAAGCCACCAGGGAAGCCCAAAAAGATAGTGCAATTAGGAAAGACTTGTAGATAGTAAAATGTCTGTGATAAATAATAATTTACAATGAGCAGTAATCAAGATTGTTAGCTTTGTTTGTTTTTCACTTTCATGCATTGGAGAAGGAAATGGCAACCCACTCCAGTGTTCTTGCCTGGAGAATCCCAGGGAAGGGGGAGCCTGATGGGCTGCCGTCTATGGGGTCGTATAGAGTCAGACACGACTGAAGCGACTCAACAGCAGCAGCAGCAGCAGCAGCAGAGCAATAGCAAGGTATACTCTGCTCAAAGAAGGAAAGGCAAAGAGGGAGTCAGATCAGAGAGAGGAACACAGGATCTAATGACTGGCCTTTTAGATCTTGAATAAAAGCAGAAAGTGAGTTTGGTTCAGCACTGTCTACCATTCCTGTATTTAGTGTTCATCTCACGAGTTGGGGACACTTTGCCCCCCTCCTCCAGCGCCCTCTTATGTGACCTGCAGCACTCACTCAGACCTGCTGGGTAGAGTAGACCCAGGGTAGACCTTCTCAAGCCGGGGTCTTGTCTCTAACATTCTCTCTTCTCCACTATCAAAATGTCCATTCAGTTCCCTTTTTGGGGACTTTACTTAAGAGCAATACCCGAGGAATCTGTAGATAGACTAATTCATACTAAAGTATAAGAGACCATAATCAGTCAACAGGTTAACCTTTTCCAGGAATATTTGCATGTCAAAGCTTTTCCAGGAAAACATTTTGACTAAACAAATAGTGCCATAATAGTGGAATATGAGGCAGTGTGGCTTGCCTGTGGAGGATCTTTTTTGTTGGGGGGTTATTTCTGCATCATTCCTAGTCCCTTCTAAACGACCTGTGTTTATCACATCCTCATTTGTTGGCACCCAGCTTGACACACAATTCAAGCAGCGTGGACGCTGTCGGCTTCTGCACAGTACAGGGCTACTTCCAGCCAGACTGTGAATTTCAAGTGCCATGGCCAGGAAGAAACTAGTAATTATAACTCCATACATAGCATCAGTGGAAACAGTGTCAGACTTTATTTTTTTGGGCTCCAAAATCACTGCTGATGGTGACTGCAGCCATGAAATTAGAAGACGCTTACTCCTTGGAAGAAAAGTTATGTCCAACCTAGATAGCATTTTCAAAAGCAGAGACATTACTTTGCAGACTAAGGTCCGTCTAGTCAAGTGGTCATGTATGGATGTGAGAGTTGGACTGTGAAGAAGGCTGAGCGCCGAAGAATTGATGCTTTTGAACTGTGGTGTTGGAAAAGACTCTTGAGAGTCCAGTACAGGGCTACTTCCAGCCAGACTGTGAATTTCAAGTGCCATGGCCAGGAAGAAACTAGTAATTATAACTCCATACATAGCATCAGTGGAAACAGTGTCAGACTTTATTTTTTTGGGCTCCAAAATCACTGCTGATGGTGACTGCAGCCATGAAATTAGAAGACGCTTACTCCTTGGAAGAAAAGTTATGTCCAACCTAGATAGCATTTTCAAAAGCAGAGACATTACTTTGCAGACTAAGGTCCGTCTAGTCAAGTGGTCATGTATGGATGTGAGAGTTGGACTGTGAAGAAGGCTGAGCGCCGAAGAATTGATGCTTTTGAACTGTGGTGTTGGAAAAGACTCTTGAGAGTCCTTTGGACTGCAAGGAGATCCAACCAGTCCATTCTGAAGGAGATCAACCCTGGGATTTCTTTGGAGGGAGTGATGCTAAAGTTGAAACTCCAGTACTTTGGCCACCTCATGAGAAGAGTTGACTGATTGGAAAAGACTCTGATGCTGGGAGGGATTGGGGGCAGGAGGAGAAGGGGACGACCGAGGATGATGAGATGGCTGGATGGCATCACGGACTCGATGGACGTGAGTCTGAGTGAACTCCGAGAGATGGTAATGAACAGGGAGGCCTGGTGTGCTGCGATTCATGGGGTTGCAAAGAGTCAGACACGACTGAGCCACTGAACTGAACTGAACATAGCATCAGGCTTCACAACAAGAAAATCATGATCTCTTAAGCACTTTCTTACAGATTAGCATGTTAGTCGCTAAGTCGTATCTTTGCGACCCCAGGGACTGCAGCCCGCCAGGCTGCTCTGTCCATTGGATTTTCCAGGCAAGAATACTGGACTGGGTTGCCCTTTCCTTCCCCCAGGTAATCTTCCAGACCCAGGGATCGAATCTGTATCTCCTGCTTTGGCAGGTGGATTCCCACCTGGGAAGCTCATGGATTAGTATAGTTGATCCTTAAAAAGTGCAAGATGGGGGCAGGTCAGGTTTGTTGCTCCCATTTAACGGATGCAGGAACTGAGATTCAGAGACATTAGGTAACTTTTCTAAGGTCACACAGCTGGTCTCCCTGTGCCTATTCCAGTGCATGTCCCTCATGTAATGCTGCTCTTTCAGCATCTGGCACTACCTGGACTTCAGGCACTTGGGATTTGGGTCAGGCAGGGCCAAAGTGCAAGATGGTAGGGGTGGTGTCATCAGTCAGAGCCTCCTCCCGCTCAGCAGCGGGGTTGGGGGTAGAGGGACAGGGACCATTTTCTATATTGGTTTTCTGCATCTGTGTGGGTATTGACTTCTCAAAGGGTTCCATCTGCCTTCTACCTAACTATGTTACTAATCTTCATCCTAGTCTTTTGAGGACTTTTATCCCTGTTCTATAGAGGTGCAGGTTTCCAGGGTTACCAGAAATCCAGAGACTGAAGCCTTTCTCTGGCTTTCTTGTAAAAGTCCTTGTCAGTGGAAATCTGACTTTTCTCCACTTTTGTTTTCTGGATGGTGTGTCTCTCACTACTTTTCTGTTTTATTTTTCTTGGTTATTAATTTATCAAGAATAATACCTGAGAAGCTGTTTTGTGCAAAAGAGAATATAAAATAAATTACAGGCCCTGTGTCCTCAATGACACTTAAAAAAGAAAAACCAACAGCTCCTACAGCAAGGGCAATATCACGGGGTGGGGGTGGGGGGCAGCGCTCTGTTCTTGGAACCAGCAGAGCGGGGGCGAGATTAGGTCTCCGTCTCCCAGTGACTAGCTGTGTGGTCCTGATATAGTTGAGTAAGTGCTTCTGTTTGAGTCTCAGCTGCTTCCTCCGTGTGATGGGGAAATAGTAACAGCCTCTTTGATCTGGAAGGATGTGAAGGGAGGCTCTGTCACGGGGGTTCCTCAGACCTTAATGTGTATGTGAATCACTTGTGGGAAAGGCATCTGAAAATGCAGATTCTGAATGACTAAGTCTGAAGCCAGGGCTGAGAATCTGATTTCTACCAAACTCTCAAGTGATGGGACCCAGGCTGAGAACCACTGTCTAAAGAAATCTTGGGCCAGCATGTGGCCACAGCCACCCGTGAGTGTCTGAACACTGAAGGGTGAGAGAATCAGAGCAGCATTTGTAAAGCTTCCTTGATTCATATGTAAGATCTGCTGCAGAGCAGTGTTTAAATAGATTTATTTTTTATATTTTCTTATTACGGAAGTAATGGGTAGTAGTTGTGGACACAAGGCTAACTCACACCCTAGCACTTCCCTTGGCTGACACTGAGACTGATTTATAGCTCCAGGGGCTAAAGGTTTGACAATATCCTAGCATCCTACTGCACAAACAGTTAAATTAAACTCAATCCCCAGGACATGCGTGATTAAAACAATGAACTATTTCAGTCTCCTTGGAAGACCTGTCAGTACAAAGTACTGTAGGAGTAGGAAGGAGACAAATTTGGGAAGCAGAAACTGTATTTCAGAAATACCTCCCACTGAATGTAAATTAGTAGGCTGTTATGGAGAACAGTATGGAGGCCCCTTAAAAAACTAAAAACAGAGCTACCATATGACCCTGCAATCTCACTCCTGGACATATCCAGAGAAAAACATGGTTCAAAAGGATATATGCACTCCAATGTTCATTGCAGCCCTGTATACAGGGCTAGATCACTCATTGAGAGCCAGACATCCTGGAATGTGAAGTCAAATGGGCCTTAGAAAGCATCACTATGAACAAAGCTAGCGGAGATGATGGATTTCCAGTGGAGCTATTTCAAATCCTGAAAGATGATGCTGTGAAAGTGCTGCACTCAATCTGCCAGCAAATTTGGAAAACTCAGCAGTGGCCACAGGACTGGAAAAGGTCAGTTTTCATTCCAGTCCCAAAGAAAGGCAATGCCAAAGAATGCTCAAACTACCACACAATTGCACTCATCTCACATGCTAGTAAAGTAATGCTCAAAATTCTCCAAGCCAGGCTTCAGCAATACGTGAACCGTGAACTTCCAGATGTTCAAGCTGGATTTAGAAAAGGCAGAGGAACCAGAGATCAAATTGCCAACATCCGCTGGATCATGGAAAAAACAAGAGAGTTCCAGAAAAACATCTATTTCTGCTTTATTGACTATGCCAAAGCCTTTGACTGTGTGGATCACAATAAACTGTGGAAAATTCTGAAAGAGATGGGAATACTAGACCACCTGACCTGCCTCTTGAGAAATCTGTATGCAGGTCAGGAAGCAACAGTTAGAACTGGACATGGAACAACAGACTGGTTCCAAACAGGAAAAGGAGTACGTCAAGGCTGTATATTGTCACCCTGCTTATTTAAAATGGCTAAGACATGGAAACAACCTAAATGTCCATTGACAGAGGAATGGCTAAAGATGTGGTACACATATACAATGGAACATTACCCAGCCATTAAAAAGAATGAAATAATGCCAGTTGCAGCAAACATGGATGGACCTAGAGACTGTCACACTGAGTGAAGTAAGTCAGACAGAGAAGGAGAGATATTGTATGGCATCCCTTTTATGTAGAATCTAAAAAGAAATGATACAAATGAACTTACCAAGCAGAAAAAGACTCACAAACTTGGAGAGTGAACTTATGGTTGCTGGCAGGGATGGGGGGAAGGGACAGTTAGGGAGTTTGGAATTGACATGTACGCATTGCTATATTTAAAATGGATAACCAACAAGGACTTACTATACAGCACATGGAACACTGCTCAATGTTGTGTGGTGGTCTGGATGGTATATAAGTTTGGGGGAGAATGGATACATGTGTATGTATGGCTGGGCCCTTCCCTGTTCACCTGAAATTGTAAAAACATTGTTTATTATTTAGCTATACCCCAATACAAAATAAAAAGTTTTTAAAAAGTCCCACCAACAGTTTATATTATCACATAAATTGTTGCTTGGGATGGCAAGAAATTTGCTGTTTCTATTTGCCTTAAAGTTTGATGGATTTTTGGCCTAGAGAAAAACTTTCTCTTTCCTCATTTGTAGGAAGCAAGCAAAATTCTTGCTATGGTCAACACCATATTCATTTGTATTCCACGTCCAAATCCTCCATCCCACCCCTAGGCACATGACAATCTTGGGAAGTGTTGTAGGCCAACCATGCCACTAATCCCAGGCTCTGTCATCTTCAGAATGATAAGCCCAAATTTCACAGTGCTTTATGGTTTAAAAAGCACTTTAACTTTACATTATCTTATCTGATCATTATGACTCTGCTTTAAGCCAGATAACATTATCTTCATTTTCAGTTTTGGAAAGCTTATGTGATGTGCCCAAGGTCATACGACAGGGGCAGATCTCAAAGGCAGAACTGTCTTTTGACCACTTTTTAATTGCTCTTTCCACAATAATATATCGGTCTTTGTTCTAGAAAGATATCTGTTCAACCCTATACTCACATTAGAAGCTTTTTAAAAATACTGGTGTCCAGGTCCTATCCCAGATCAACTGAGTTAGAATCTTTGGGATGGAGCCAAAATCCATCTGCATTTTAAAAAATTGTGAGAGTGATTCTAATGTGCCTCCAGAAGTGAGAAGTCACTTCTCAGGAATAAATTCTGGGAACTGCTAGAGGAAATTATATATATATAATTTTTTTTTCTTTTTGGTCAAAGAGAGGTATCTGTTTATGAAGTGATCGATATAGTCATAATACTTGGTTCTTTGATGTGCGATTTCTGGTACCTCGTTCAAGACCAGGTAGAGGGGGTAGGAAACCGAAGTTACAGCATCCCTGTTATGGGTCAGGAGCGCTGTTGGTCATCTACCTGCCTTACACTTCAGTAGGACTGGTATCACTAATATTATGTCATTTGGCAGAGGAAGGCATTGAGACATACCAACGTTAAGTATTTCTTGCAAAATCATACAACTTGTAAGTATCAGATTTGGGATCTGAACCCGTATCTGTCAAGTGTATGGATGCTAAGTTGTGTCTGACTCTTTGCAACGCTATGGACTGTAGCCCACCAGGCTCCTCTGTCCATGGAATTCTCCAGGCAAGAATAGTGGAGTAGGTTGCCGTGCCCTCCTCCAGTGGGTATTCCTGACCCAGGGATTGGTCCTAGGTCTCATGTCTCCTGCACTGACAGGCAGGTTCTTTACCACTAGTGCCACCTGGGGAGCACATGTATCTGTCAGTGCCAAAGCCCAAATGTGTTCTGCCGTGCTGATGGTTCTAAACCCTGGCTGACATTTGCAACAACATGGATGGGCCCAGACAGTATCATACTAAGTGAAGTAAGTCAGGCAAAGACAAATATCATATGATGTCACTTATACGTGGAATCTAAATGAAAAAGGTTCAAATGAACTTATTTACAAAACAGACTCACGGATATAGAAAGCAAACTTACGGTTATCGAAGCGGAAAGGGGATGGCAGAGGGATAAATTAGGAGTTTGGGCTTAGCAGAAACAAACTACTATCTATAAAACAGACAAGAGACATGGCCCTGCTGTACAGGGTAGGGAACTATTGATACAGTCAATATCCTGTTATAAACATAATGGAAAAGAATATGAAATAAACGAAAAAAGCCTTGACTGAGATTCTGATTACCTGGACTGGAGAAAGGGCAAGACATCAGTATGTTTCAAAAGCCTCCCAGGAGACCCTAATGGGTAGTCAAGGCTGAGAGTCCCTGCCCAGCACTATCCTGCCTTCCCGACGTGCTCAAAACACATCCACCGAACTCGAGGGTACTGGGGAAGAACTACATCCATCCACACACATCTCTCCCCGTCCCTCTAATGCACGCTAGGAGGGAAAAACACTGTCATTCCACAGTGAACACTTTTAAGAACAGGGAGTCTAGTCATTAAATGTCCATGTCGAGCCTTTCTTGAGAATTTGTGCCCGAGAGCCCGTAGCTCCAGGTGACTGGTCAGAGGGAAGCGGCACAGAGTGGGGAGGGGAAGGCCCAGAAAGCTGGGCCGGGGGATCACAGAGACAAACTTGGACACCTTCACAGTTTTACCTGGAGTCAGTCTGCACTCGGAAGCAGTCAAGCATTGGCAAGCAGCTGTGATCGTTCAGGCCAGACTGTATAGGGGGTAGCCTTGCAACTGGGAGAGTATCAAGAAGTTTTTGTTGTTCAGTCACTGAGCTGAGTCTGACTCTTTGTGACCCCATGGATCGTAGCCCGCCAGGTTCCTCTCTCCATGGGGTTTTCCAGGCAAGAATCCTGGAGTGGGCTGCCATTTCCTTCTCTACTTAAGAGGTTAAAAAGCACCTTAACTCCCTGAGCCCTAGCAGGTCTCTGGGAGAATGGATTTGAATATTGAGGGAAACACATTTTCCTCCTCGGATTGGCTGCTGGCTCCTCTAGTCCTCAGTGAGCCCGGTGTGCACATGCAACATCGCGTAGGTTTCAGTCTCCGGGAAATTGATTGTTGGGCACTTGCACTGCTTCCAAAAGCCACGTCCAAGTTATCATTATTATTTAAGATGACAATTAAGTGCTTCAGAATTATTCCTGTGAGGGAAGGCGTGGGGAGAGACTTGCATCTCTCTATGAGTATTCAGACCATGTTAGAAGAAAACCCAGTATCAATTTTTACATCAATTTTTGAAATTTGCCCAAATGCAAAATTCTTAGTCTGTTGCCTTCAACTGGTTGCTCTCAACCTTCCTTGAACCTGAGACTCCAATATTTCAATATCAGATTAAATGTCTTAGCTCAGTGACACCAACCTTGAGAAAGGAAACCTTAAGATCTGGATTAGACTGGGTCCACGTGAATTTGTTTTTAGCCAAAGATTATATGCTGCATAAGCAGAAGGAGAATTATTACTTCAGTTAAACATTTTGGATCTTGTAAGCCAACATTTTAGGAAAGTCCCCTAACTTTTGTGAATGATGTTTGAACTGAATTCAAGAACTGTTGACTGAAAGAATATTTAACTACAAGATGCAAAATGGAGCAAACGTGAAAGTGATGGTCACTCAGTCGTGTCTGACTCTTTGCAATCCCTTGGACTATACAGCCCATGGAGTTCTCCAGGCCAGAATACTGGAGTGGATAGCCTTTCCCTTCCTCAGGGGATCTTCCCAACCCAGGGATTGAACCCAGGTCTCCTGCATTGCAGGCTGATTTTTTTTTTTTTTTTTACCAGTTCAGACACAACAGAAGCCCAAGAATACTGGAGTGGGTAGCCTATCCCTTCTCCAGCAGATCTTCCTGATCCAGGAACTGAACTAGGGTCTCCTGCATTGCAGGCAGATTCTTTACCAAGTGAGCTATCAGGGACTAATCATATGTTCATCAAACATTAATCAAGCTGTTACTCTGTGTTAGGTTCTGACCTAAAGATGGGGGTATGAAGATAAGTAAGTTGCTGGTACCTTCATGCTAGAGGTGTCTAATCCAGCGGGAAGACTCACAATGTTTCCTCAGCCTCCCCTGAAAAATAAGAGCAGTATTTTCATAGCCATTGATCAAGAGAAAGAGAAGGGAGGTAGCTGGCATGCACTTTGTTAGCTCTCCACGGCTCCCTCCTCCTGAGACCTGAGCCACACAAGGAAGCAGATTGCAAGAAACCCAGCTCACTGGTACCTCCTGACACTGAGAGGGCTTAGCTACAGCACTTTTTGGAGCTCTTCAAGGTAGTGATAATGCTTGACAACTTCTGTGGTGTTCTCTGGCTTCACTTTATAAAGAGAAAGGGAAAGGGTCTCACTCTGATATAGTGACCCTTTATTTAGCCCCTTAGAGCCACAGAGATCTCTTCTGGATCACATGCCTTCCAGGCACTGTTTGGGTCACTTCACCTAGGTGAGGCTAATCCATCATAGCAAGAGGCAATCTACTGTTTCCCTGTTTATCCATTATTATAGTGTAGCTCAATTAATTGGGGAAAGAATGCTGAGTCTTGACCTTCCACTCAATAAGACACAGAGTAGGACTCCATCAGGCCAAGGGAAGGTAGAGTCTGGAACATCTGGGTCTAGGCATTAGCCTAGACCACTGGGTGAGGGTGAGCCAAAGACCCATGGGAATGGGATATCAGTGGACAGGAACAGACTGAAGGCAGGTGACTCAGAAGTCTAGGAGCCAGGGAGCAAATGGGTTAATTTTCTGATCAGAAATAGGCTAAAAGTGAGAGGGCTAGGGAATCACGAAGAGCCATGACCCTCTTAGCTGCCGAGGCCAGGGTCAGACGAGGAGTTCAGAGAGGTGAGGAATCTTGGCAGCTGGCTTTCTTTTTATTCCCCCACCTCCCCTTGGCAGCTGTCTTGATAGGAATAAGGTCAACATCTGGGTGGGTGGATGAGCCTAGATGCGAGCTGAGAGGTGAGAAGGAAAAGTCACTGGTTAGGGAAAGGAAAATAGAGACTATAGATTCTTAGCAAGCTGTTTCTATTTTTTA
This sequence comes from Cephalophus harveyi, assembly GCA_006410635.1. Lineage (NCBI taxonomy): Eukaryota > Metazoa > Chordata > Mammalia > Artiodactyla > Bovidae > Cephalophus > Cephalophus harveyi. The sequence goes on from SJYT01029492.1 coordinate 407,822, forward strand.
AAGCAGAGTAAATCCTTCCATATATATTCTTAGCCTTATTGTTGGATTAATCTCTGTGCATGTGTGTGTGTGTATATATATATGTACATACATACATAGGTATATGTAATTTTTTTTGTGTGTGTGTGTTACCCGCCCAGCAGACTTGGAGGCTTCCAGGGTAGGGGCTGTAAGCTTACCTGCCTAGGTTGGACACACAGTAGGCATCAGTTGCTTTATCCAACTCCTAGTACAAGGTTCTTTACTGACCCCCTGAGGTGTCCACATGGAAGCGCAAACACATAGGAGTGACATCTCTACAGTTACCCAGGTCCTTTTTGTGACCATGCTTCTGACTCAAGGGTCACACTGGCTTGCAAAGCAGTGTATAATGCTAGAGACTTTGCTGATATATTCCACCAAAGTGTTCTAGGGAATAATATTTACTGAGAATTGAAGGAGGCTTGGCCTTATAGTGCTGATCTCAGTGAAAATCACCATCAGTGAAGCAGATTTTATAAAACCAGCCCCAAAGACGCGCCTCTCCTCATCCTATTGGTGATGAGCTGTTCTCCAGCAGCTCCGGGAATTCTGCTCCAGGCCTTTTATTTGGATTTTTCCACTGGGCTGTCAATCTTCTAATGAGGCATGACATTTACTCTTCCTAATTCTCCAAACGCTGCAATACCGTGAAGCACTCTTAATTGGCTGCTTTGTCTTTATAGTTTTTGTGAAGAAGGGGCAAAAGGGAAGGAGGGTAGGAAAAAGGGAAAGATCCGGGTGCATCAAGGGAGAGAAATGAAAGAAAAAAAATAGAAGAAAAGTGAGGGAAAATAAGAAAAAAATATGAAACTGTTGACAGTTTGAGTTTTCCCTTGTTCAGAAAGTGGTTTAAATCCTTCGGAGTTCCTCTTTCAAGCCAGTCCCCTGTCAGAACTTGAAACAACACCTTTTCTGCCTGGGATACAAGTTGTAGGAAACGGCAAAGACACAAAGGCACCTGCTTATTAATAGATTCTTTTCCTGTTTAGGGTGTGTGTGCTGTGTGTCTGTGTCTTTCCCTTAGTGGGGCTGGGGCAACCACTTCTGAGTTTGAAAACAACGATGAATTCTCTTTCTTTCTCCCCAAACACAGGCTCTGTTTGTAGTTTGTTTCTTCACCGTGATAGCTTCGGGGGTGGTGCAGAGGACGGCAACGCAGTCACTTATTTTCAGGCCATTGATCAGCCAGGGGCAGGGGAAGGGAGATGATTAGCTTTTGCATTTCTACGACTGCTTTGTAAATTTCAAAACAGAAAACAAAAATCCTCTCTTCTCCTCTCAATCCTCCTGAGCGCCCACGGCCCCGCTTTTCTCTCTCGGGTTCCTGCCCACCGCAGCTGACCGCTGTGCCCCAGCCCCACGCCCTGGTCCAGGAGAACTGTGCTTCCCCACAGAGCGGCTTGCTTTTCTGTCAACTCAGCGGGCACCCGCCAGGCAGGTCCTTCTAACTTCCCTTCTGATGACTCTTCTAGTGATGCTACTGACAAAAGATGAAATGAAAAGCCAAAACCTAAGGTTCTTAGAAGACAAAATTCTCAACAGTGAGATCTATAACTGTCAAGCATTAGTGTGTGTGTGTGTTCAGGAGTGTGTGTGTGTTTATGTTTAGAAGTGAGTGTGTGTGTGTTTATATTTAGGAGTGAGTGTGTGTGTGTGTTTATGTTTAGGACTGAGTGTGTGTGTGTTTGTGTTTAGGAGTGAGTGTGTGTTTATGTTGGAGTGTGTGTGTGTGTGTGTGTGTGTGTGTGTGTCTGTGTCTGTGTGAGGGAAAGATGTGGCGACAGAGAATGAAGAGGAGTCAGTGCTTGGATCTTCCTGATTATTTTTTTTTTCCTGATGGCTTAGATTGTCCTTCCTGTCCCTACCTAGAGTGACCTTTTTTTAGTGAAAATTCTATTGATTCATTTGAGGCTGTGCTGAGTTTTTCTAGTTGCAGCAAGCATGGACTACTCTCTAGTTACAGAACTTGGGTTTGGTTGCCCCCCAATATGTGGGATCTTCCCAACCAGGGATTAAACTGGTGTTCCTTGCATTGCAAGGCAAATTCTTAACCCCTGGAGCACCAGGGAAGCCCCAGAGTGACCTTCTAACCTTCCCTATCTGCCCTTGCTAGCTTCCTCCTTTAGCCCCAGGAGCGGCTGCAGATGCCTGTCTTTTCAGTGGCTGTGGGCATGACACAGGGGGAGGAGGGGAGAGTGTGGGTGGGATTCCGGGTGGGCTTCAGACACAAGCTAGATCTAATCCCAGCGTCAGCACACGACAGCCCTGCAAGCACTTGTGACAGTGAAGGTGTTAGTCGCTCAGTCGTGTCCGACTCTTTGCACACTCATGGACTGTCGCCTGCCAGGCTCCTCTGCCCGTGGGATTCTCCAGGCAAGCGTACTGGAGTGGCTTGCCTTGCCCTTCTCCAGGGGATCTTCCCAACCCAGGGATCAAACTCAGGTCTCCTGTTTGCAGGCAGATTCTTTACCTTCTGAGCCACCCGGGAAGACTTCTCTTATTACAGCACTGACACCCGAAATGGGAAAAAATTATGTATCCAGAGCACTTAGAACGCTATATGTTCAGTAAAAGCTCAATAAAGGTAAATATTATTAGCGTTTACTGCCTGGTGGGCAAGAGCTTTGAAGGAGTGTTCCTTATTTAAAGACACATGAGTAAAGATTCCGAAGAAATATGAACACTAGTGACACGTGCCCCCGACTCCCTTCAGGCTGAGGGCAGATGTCAGAGAAGGCGAATGGGTTGCCTCTCATTCGCGGACTCCAGTAAGGCCTGTGGGAGAGGTGGGTCAACAGCTGTCCAGGATTCCATTAAAAAATCAGGTTTATGTCTCATCTTCAAATAGGTGACTCTCTAGGTCTTTTAAAACCTACTAAATCTACAAATAAGTGCTGGAGAGTGTGCAGAGAAAAGGGAATCCTCCGACAGTGTTGGTGGGAACGTAAATTGGTACAACCATTATGGAGGACAGGATGGAAGGTCCTTAAAAAACTAAAAACAGAGCTACCGTTTGATCCTGTAATCCCACTCTCAGGTATATATATGGAGAAAACTCTGACTTGAAAAGATACATACACCTCAATGTTCATTGCAGTGCTGTTTACAATAGCAAAGACGTGGAAGTGACCTAAGTGTCCATCAGCACATGAATAGATAAAGAAGCTATGGTATATTTATACAACGGCATATTGCTCAGGTCTAAAAAGACTGAAATATTGCTGTTGGCAGCAACATGGATGGACCTAGAGATTATCAAACTAAGTGAAGTAAGTCAGAGAAAGACAAATATTGCATGATATCTCTGGGCTTCCCTGGTGACTCAGAGGTTAAAGAGTCGGCCTCCAATGCGGGAGACCCGGGTTCGATCCCTGGGTCGGGAAGATCCCCTGGAGAAGGAAATGGTAACCCACTCCAATATTCTTGCCTGGAGAATCCCATGGACGGAGAAGGCTGGTAGGCTACAGTCCATGGGGTCGCAAAGAGTCAGACACGACTGAGCGACTTCATCCTCACCCCTGATATGTGGACTCTAAGAAAACAATACAAATGAGCTTATTTACTATACAAAACAGAATCAGACTCACAAACATAGGAAACAAACTAATAGTTACCAAAGGGGAAGAGTGGTGGAGGGATAAATCAGGAGTTTAGGATTAACAGATGCACACTTTGCTGTGCTGTGCTTAATCACTCAGGTATGTCCAATTCTTTGCAGCCCTATGGACTGTAGCCCACCAGGCTCCTCTGTTTATGGGGATTCTCCAGGCAAGAACTCTGGAGTGGGTTGCCATGCCCTCCTTTACTACTTATAAAATAAACAACAAGAACCTATTGTACAGCACAGGTTTGTAATAACCTATAATGGAAGAGAATATGAAAAAATGTATAACTAAATAACTTTGCTGTACACCTGAAACTAGATACCAAGTGAACATTTTGTGCAAAGATGGGCACAGTAAAAGACAGAAATTGTATGGACCAAGTTGGTGATGGACAGGGAGGCCTGGTGTGCTGCGATTCATGGGGTCGCAAAGGGTTGGACACGACTGAGCAATTGAACTGAACTGAATGGAAGCAGAAGATATTAAGACACAGAAGAACTTTACAAAAAAGATCTTCATGACCCTGACAACCACAATGGTGTGATCACTCACCTAGAGCCAGACATCTTAGAATGTGAAGTCAAGTGGGCCTTACAAAGCATCACTATGAACAAAGCTAGTGGAGGTGATGGAATTCCAGCTGAGCTATTTCAAATCCTAAAAGTGATGCTGTGAAAGTGCTGCACTCAATATGCCAGCAAATTTGGAAAACTCAGCAGTGGCCGCAGGACTGGAAAAGGTCAGTTTTCATTCCAGTCCCAAAGAAATTCAATGCCAAAGAGTGTTCAAACTACCACACAATTACACTCATCTCACACGCTAGTAAAGTAATGCTCAAAATTCCAAGCCAGGCTTCAGCAATAGGTGAACCGTGAACTTCCAGATGTTCAAGCTGGATTTAGAAAAGGCAGAGGAACCAAAGATCAAATTGCCAACATCTGCTGGATCATTGAAAAAGCAAGAGAGTTCCAGGAAAACATCTACTTCTGCTTTATTGACTATGCCAAAGCCTTTGTTGTGTGTCACAACAAACTATGGAAAATCCTTCAAGAGATGGGAATACCAGACCACCTGACCTGCCTCCTGAGAAATCTGTATGCAGGTCAGGAAGCAACAGTTAGAACTGGACATGGAACAACTGACTGGTTTTAAATAGGGAAAGGAGTACATCAAGGCTGTATATTATCTCCCTGCTTATTTAACTTATATGCAGAGTACATCATGCCAAATGCCTGGCTGGATGAAGCACAAGCTGAAATCAAGATTCCCAGGAGAAATATCAATAACCTCATTTATGCAGATGACACCACCCTTATGGCAGAAAGCAAAGAAGAACTAAAGAGCCTCTTGATGAAAGTGAAAGAGGAGAGTGAAAAGGCTGACTTAAAACTCAATGTTCAAAAAGCTAAGATCATGGCATCTGGTCCCATCACTTCATGGCAAATAGATGAGGAAACAATGGAAACAGTGACAGACTTTATGGTTTTGGGCTCCAAAATCATGCAGATGGTGATTGCAGCCATGAACTTAAAAGATGCTTGTTCCTTGGAGGAAAAGCTATGATCAACCTAGACAGCGTATTAAAAAGCAGAGACATTACTTTGCCAACAAAGACCCATCTAGTCAAAGCTATAGTTTTTCCAATAGTCATATATGGATGTGAGAGCTGAACTATAAAGAAAGCTGAACGCCAAAGAACTGATGCTTTTGAACTGTGGTGTTGGAGAAGACTCTTGAGAGTCCCTTGGACTGCGAGGAGATCCAGCCAATCAATCCTTAAGGAAATCAATCCTGAATATTCATTGGAAGGACTGATGCTGAAGCTGAAACTTCAATACTTTTGCCACCTGATGCGAAGAACTGACTCATTTGAAAAGACCCTGATGCTGGGAAAGACTGAGGGCGGTAGGGGGAGGGGACGACAGAGGATGAGATGGTTGGATGGCCTTACGAACTCAATGGACATGAGTTCGAGTAAACTCCAGGAGTTGGTGGGCTTCCCTTGTGGCCCAGCTGGTAAAGAATCCACCTGCAGTGTGGGAGACCTGGGTTTGATCCCTGGGTTGGGAAGATCCCCTGGAGAAGGAAAGGGCTACCCACTCCAGTATTCTGGCCTGGAGAATTCCATGGACAGTCCATGAGATCACAAAGAGTTGAACACGATTGAGTGACTTCCACCTCCACTTCTCAGAGTTGGTGATGGACAGGGAAGCTTGGCATGCTGCAGTCCCTGGGGCTGCAAAGAATCGGACACAGTGAGCGACCGAACCGTACTGAACATGTGAAACTAACACAGCGTTGTAAATCAACTATACTTCATTTAAAAAAACACCCTGTTTTTTAAAAATGATACAATAGCAAAAATGTCTGTGAGGATTTATACATCTCCATCTAGTCTTGGTTCTTCTCCTAAGCAGCCATCACCAGATCCATCTTCTTATATATTCTAAATGTTCTAGCCTATGAAACCCTGTTTCATAATATCCCCTTGTCCTTTGAGCCTGCATTAAAAACCAAAAGAGAATATGTTCTCTTTTATCCTTTTTTTGGGGACAACCTCCAGGACTGTCACAGCGAGTCGGATGATGTGTCTGCCAGCTGCTCACAAGTAGGGGCACATCCAGTGCGAGAACTTGAGCAGTAGGAACCTACAGGACGGCAGGCCGGGAGGCGGGGGGCAGAGCGCCCACTAGTGGGCGGACCAATGTGAAGCAAAAGTGACTTGAAGTCGCTCAGTCGTGTCTGACTCTTTGCGACCCCGTGGACTGTAACCCACCAGGTTCCTCCATCCATGGGATTCTCCAGGCAAGAATACTGGAGTGGGTTGCCATTTCCTTCTCCAGGGGATCTTCCCGACCTAGGGATCGAACCCAGGTCTCCCGCATTGCGGGCAGACACTTTAATCTCTGAGCCACCAGTGAAGCCCCGATGTGAAGCAAGGTAACGCCGAATCACACTAATACGGTGCCGTTAGCCAAGAGAGAGGAGCGTAACACGCTCAAGAGTTAATGGTAGAGAAATGGAAAGACTCTTTCCTTCTGCTTAAGAGAGTGGAGCAAAGGCCTATAATGTCAGGAGGAAATACCCAACTAGAAAGTGAAAGGGTAACCAACAAAACCCTATTCTACAGCACATGGAACTCTACTCAATGTCATGTGCCAGCCTGGATGGGAGCGGGGTTTGGGGGAGAATGGATACATGTATATGCGTGGCTGAGTCACTTCACTGTTCACCTGAAACTATTACATCATTGTTAATAGGCTATACCCCCTTACAAAATGTTTTTGGTGTTAAAAAAAATAAAGTTAATAAAAAGAAAGTAAAAGGGTACCGGGGATAGTTTCACCTACGTTGGTGACTGCAAGACTAAAAACACAAGTGCTTTTTCCTCTCTTGTTGCTCCCAAACTACCTCATCTTACAGTCTTGCCAAAGGCGACTTCATTCCTTCTGGGTCCCACATGCATTGTCCTGGTCCATTACACAACCTTGTTGTTGATTGTTGATTTTGCTGAGAAGCCCTCATCGGGTCTCTCAGCCCTGGTTTTTACAGCATAGTCTGATTTAATTAATTTGATTTTACTTTTTAAAAGGTTCTTAAAATAATATTTATTTCTTAAAAGTTAACACGTGCATACTTGGAAACCAAAAAACACAAAAAGCAAAAAAACAAAGTCATCTATAATTACAAGCAGTTTACTGTTTGATGTGTCCCTCTAGGTCTTATTTGTGTATTTACACAACTAAGGATCCATTTTTATGTAATTAAAAGAGAAGAGTTATGTATCATACTTTTTCACAAACCATGAATATTTACCATATCAAAGTTGATTTCACTAATTTTATAAAGTCAACTTATTAAAGGCAAGTTGGGGTGTCCCCAGACAAACAAATGGTTTGCTAAGCCATTCACTTTAAATGACAATAATAAAAACATTAATAAGCAGCAATATTTGCATCATGATTTATGGTCGTTTTTAACAAGCAATTCTGCTGTGGTCTTTGAATGATTTTCTTTAATAGTGATTTCTTTAATAATGATTTTCTTTCATCTGACCTCTGTGTTGTCAGATTTGGTCTTGACTCAATGTGTTTATACTACCCCACCACATGTGTGCTTGAGTTAAAAAGCCTCTTGGCTGAGTTCCACAACTAAACTTATGAGTCAGAGTCCTTATGGATTTTTATAAGTGGTGGTCACTACTCTGCATGAGTTGGGATGGAAGTTGTTGGTGATTTAAATTGTAGAATTAAAACCTACTTAGATAAATAACTAATTTAGGGCCAAAATCTATTTCCAGTGCAGAATTATCTGCATTGAGTCTCTGGACAGCTACTAACTAATTACTTAAAATACTTTCAACGTTATGTTCTGCTCTTTAGACTTTAAATTAGTCCACAAAATTCTTAAAAAGAGACTGGGTTGGGTAATCAAAAGGCTTTATTCACTCTGAGACTGTTTCCACATCTATAAAATCAGAGTGATAATAACTCTTACTTCCCAGAGTTATATACAAGGCATATGTGTATATGTATGTGTGTGTGTATATATACACACATATATATCTTATTTAAATAAGATCCTGTACCCAGGTGGCGCTAGCAGTAAAGAACGTACCTGCCAATGCAGGAGACATAAGAGACACGGGTTCAATTCCTGGGTCAGGAAGATCCCCTGGAGAAGGAAATGGCAACCCACTCCAGTATTCTTGCCTGGAGAATCCCATGGACAGTGAAGCCTGGTGGGCCACAGTCCATGGGGTCGCAGAGTTGGACATGGCTGAAGTGACCTAGTTTGCATGCATACCGAATGTCTAGCATAGTAGTTTCTGGTGTGTTATCTGTCATTGTAATTACCAAACAGCAGCTCCCTGTAAGATCTTCCCGAAGTTTCTTAGTCTAATGTGGGCTCGGTTTGGTGTTTCCCTGTTTTGGCCTATCTTTCACACACTTTACAGGGATCTACAAACCTTGCAGGCAGCGTTTTCTCAGATTATATCTACCTTCAAATGATGTTCCTCCATGGAGTCCCTTTGTGTGTGTGTGTGTGTGTGTTTTTTTCCCCCCCAATTCTTTACTTATCTACTCTCATTGACATGGATCTTTTACAGAAAGGGCTTAGAAGGACGGTGGCATGTTCTACTTATTAGAAGGTTAACTTAAAATTAACTATGAAGACTCTTTTGTCCAGATCTTGTTGAAAATATTTCCAAATGAGCAAGTTCATTTTTCTGTCCTGAGACAGTTCTATGAACATAGAAGTTCATCTTTCTGTGATGATAGAAGCTCTTGGGCTTCCTGAGTTATCACTGCAAATGTTGGCTTTTATCATCCTGGCCTGAAAGGATAAAGACTGAACAGCAGGTGCTGTAACCTTTGACTTGTTTCAAAGTTGGCATCAAGAGTAAGTTTTGCCTGGGTTTGCTAGGACCATGTCTTATACAGTTTTACATTGTAGGCATTTAGTACATATTTGTTAAATAAATGATAATCGCATCATTGCTTCCCCAAATCCTCAGTCCCTCCTGCCACCTCTCTTTTCCATCTTTTCCCCAAAATATTGAAGATAGCTTATGAGGACGCCTTAAACAGAGAATGGAGGAGACAACATTTAAGGACAAATCAGTCTCAGCCACTTCTTCCCTTTTCTCCTGCTATAGCCACCTTTGTGCCGCGGTGGACCCTGTTCTGCTGCCCCTGCTGATTGGGCCAGGAGAGTGTTGTGGGTTCAGGGCTAATCAGACTCTCCTGAGACAGTTCTCAGTGTCAGTGTGACGCCACTTCCTTCTAGAAACTCTTCTTTCTTGGTTTAGTTAGTTAGAGTGGATTATGTGGATATTTATTTCATCATAAAATAATAATTTATTTATTTATATTTATATTTTTATAAATTTATTTATTTGGATTTTCCTAGTGGCTCGGCAGTAAAGAATCCATCTGCAATGCAGGAGACACAGGTTCAATTCCTGGATCAGGAAGATTCCCTGGAGAAGGAAATGGCAACTCATTCCAGTATCTTTGCCTGGGAAATCCCATGGACAAAGGAGCCTGGTGGACTACAGTCCACAGGGTTGATATTTATTTATGTTATAATACAATAATAAATTATTTATGGATTATATTTTATTTCTTTATAATTTTTATAAATTTTATTTTTATTTTATAATAAAATGCTTTCATTTTACAATAAAAATGATTTTGAGTGTTTTCTGTTCTTTACAAGAACAACAGCAAAATCCATGAGAAGCCAGATCACAGTTTAAAATTTTTAAATTAATCAATTAATTAATTATTCTGGCTGTGCTGGGTCTTGTTGCTGCCTGCAGGCTTTCTCCAGTTTCTGCAAGCAGGGGTTATCCTCCTTGCAGTGCACGGGTGGCCCACAGTTCCGAGGCAAGCTTTCTACAGCAGGTGCAAAGTCAGGAAATGTAGAGAAAGCTTATTTTTATACAGTAAGTCAACTACTTTTTCAAGTAATATGCTTAAGCTCCAGACATCTTTGTGAATAAAGTACCTCTAAATTTTAAGCAGTGGGTCCAATCATTAATCTGAAAAATGTGCAATAAATATGAAACAGAGTGTCAAAAATAAAGGTTTCAATACACAGGGATGACAGCGTATTTATTCTCCATTTTTTTCTGGTGAACAATCTGAAAAATTTTGGCGCATTTATTTTGGACATATATCCGTATTAGCAAGCATTTTAGTTAAAAATGACTAACACACGGCTTAAAAATAAGTTTATCTTAGATTCCCAGACTTTTCAGACACCCTATGGTAGCCAGTGTGAACAGGGAAGCTTCATCATTATATAGTTGAGAGAGTCATGAGATAAAGAGAATGTAACTACGCAAGAGGTGATAGTCTACTAAGGCAGAGATTTATCCTGAATATCCTCATAAAATCTCACAGTTTACCATGACAGAGTGAACAACATCCTCAGCTCCACCTTTACAACAGCGGAATGCAAATTTTATAGTATCGTTTCTTGTAATACCTTCCAATACCTGTGAGCACAACCCAGGAAAAATGCATTTCGAAGTCAAAAGAGACAGTGAGCACCAATCACCCTTTAGTGGCCTTGCTTCAGCCCAGTTTACCATCCTATGTTCAATTCTTTTCAAGAAATATTTATTGGACATTGGTGTGTGTGTGTGTGGAGTGAGGGGCACATGCTAAGTCACTTCAGTCATGCCTGACTCTTGCAACCCCATGGACTGTAGCCTGCCAGGCTCCTCTGTCCATGGGATTCTCCAGGCAAGAACACTGGAGTGGGTTGCCATGCCCTCCTCCAGGGGATCTTCCTGACCCAGTGATTGAATCTGCATCTCTTATGTCTTGCATTGGCAGGCAGATTCTTTACCACTAGCACCACCTGGGAAGCCCAATCAAATATGTATACTGTATATATTGGAAAAACCTACAATTTTCCCTTCTCCCGGTGAGTCTTCCTTCTCACAGCTGACACCTCAGGTCACCAACTGTGTGGGATTTCCCTGTCAATGAGTGATTCTCTGAGACACCAGCCAGGTATCCTACTGCTGCTGCTGCTAAGTCGCTTCAGTCGTGTCCGACTCTGTGCGACCCCACAGATGGCAGCCCACTGGGCTCCGCCACCCCTGGGATTCTCCAGGCAAGAACACTGGAGTGGGTTGCCATTTCCTTCTCCAATGCATGAAAGTGAAAAGTGAAAGTGAAGTCGCTCAGTCATGTCTGACTCAGCGACCCCATGGACTGCAGCCTACCAGGCTCCTCCATCCATGGGAGTTTCCAGGCAAGAGTACTGGAGTGGGGTGCCATTGCCTTCTCCGGGGTATCCTACTAGTTAACTCCATATCTAATCCTCTCCATCTGGTTCAGTTCAGTTCAGTCGCTCAGTCGTGTCCGACTCTTTGCGACCCCATGAATCGCAGCACACCAGGCCTCCCTGTTCATTACCATCTCTCGGAGTTCACTCAGACTCACGTCCATTGAGTCCGTGATGCCATCCAGCCATCTCATCCTCGGCCGTCCCCTTCTCCTCCTGCCCCCAATCCCTCCCAGCATCAGAGTCTTTTCCAATGAGTCAACTCTTCGCATGAGGTGGCGAAAGTACTGGAGTTTCAGCTTCAGCATCATTCCTTCCAAAGAAATCCCAGGGTTGATCTTCTTCAGAAGGGACTGGTTGGATCTCCTTGCAGTCCAAGGGACTCTCAAGAGTCTTCTCCAACACCACAGTTCAAAAGCATCAATTCTTCGGCGATCAGCCTTCTTCACAGTCCAACTCTCACATCCATACATGACCACAGGAAAAACCATAGCCTTGACTAGACGGACCTTAGTTGACAAAGTAATGTCTCTGCTTTTGAAAATACTATGTAGGTTGGACATAACTTTGAGTTGGACATAACTGAGCGACTCTATCTGGAGATGGTGTCAAATCCCACAAGCTAAGGGCTCAGGCCACCAAGAACATTCCCTCCTCCTTCAGATGCTGATTACGAGTAGTAGGTCTCCAGTTTATCTACAATTTCCATCGGTGTTGGTTACTAATTGGAGTGTCCCTTGTCCCCTCCTCAGGTTCAATTAATTTGTTACATCAGCTCACAGAACTCAGAGAAACACATTTGTCAATTAAAGGATATGAAAAGGCAGCAGTCCCCACCCTTTTTAGCACCACGGGCTGATTTCACAGAAAACAACTTTTCTACCAACTGGGGTTGGAGGGATGGTTTTGGGATGACTTAAGTGCATTATGTCTATTGTGCACTTTATTTCTAATCTAATGCTGCCGCTGATCTGACAGGAGATAATAGTCTGTGGCCTGCAGCTTGGGGACGCCCGTGATAAAGCATACAGTTGATCAACCAGATGAAGAGGTGGGAAGGGTGAGGTCAGGGAGAGCCTTGAGCACAGGAGCTTCTGTCTCCATGGAGCTGGAGTTTGTTCCCCTCCTGGTATGGATCTGTTCCCAGCCTGGAAGTCCCCTGCACCCTATGCAACTGGGATTTTAATGAAGCTTGTGCATGTAAACACGATCTATTGTTGCCTCCATTTCCAGCCCTTCTGCCCTCTCTGGAGAGAGGGGAAGGGGCTAAAAATTCCAAGTTTCTAATTGTGACTTGATCTTTCTAGTGACCAGTGCCCAACCAGGAGCCATGTAGAAACCCACCCAGAGTCAACCCACCCATTAGAGCAAAATATGGACCCAGCGTTCTGCTCCTTTCCCTTAGGAATTCATGTGGGATCTAGGGGCTCTACATCAGAACAGGGCCAAACACCAAATGCTAGAACAAAATATGCCCCCAGGGTTCTTAACACTTAGGAAATTAATTACAAGGGTTTCAGGAGCCCTGAGTCAGCAGCCACAATTCAGTTCTGTTCAGCTCAGTTCAGTCACTCAGTCCTGTCCGACTCTTCGAGACCCCATGGACCACACCAGGCCTCCCTGTCCATGACCAACTCCCAGAGTTTACTCAAACTCATGTCCATTGAGACAGTGATGCCATCCAACCATCTCATCCTCTGTCATTCCCTTCTCCTCCTGCCTTCAATCTTTCCCAACATCAAGGTCTTTTCAAATGAGTCAGCTCTTTGCATCAGGTGGCCAAACTATTGGAGTTTCAGTTTCAGCATCAGTCCTTGCAATGAACACCCAGAACTGATCTCATTTAGGATGAACTGGTTTGATCTCCTTGCAGTCCAAGGGACTCTCAAGAGTCTTCTCCAACATCACAGTTCAAAAGCATCAATTCTTTGGCACTCAGCTTTCTTTATAGTCCAACTCTCACATCCATTCATGACTACTGGAAAAACCATACCCTTGATGAGACGGACTTTTGTTGGTAAAGTAATGTCTCTGCTTTTTAATATGCTGTCTAGATTGGTCATAACTTTCCTTCTAAGGAGTAAGCGTCTTTTAATTTCATGGCTGCAGTCACCATCTGCAGTGATTTTGGAGCCCAAAAAAATAAAGTCTGACACTGTTTCCACTGTTTCCCCATCTATTTGCCATGAAGGGATGGGACCGGATGCCATGATCTTAGTTTTTTGAATGTTGAGCTTTAAGGGAAGAAACACCAAAATTTATTTCTATTATCTCAGGCTGTGCTAATTGCTAGGGATGCATATGTTAATAAGATAGAGTCACTGCTCTCATAGAGTTTACCATCTGGCATGGATTAAAGACATTAACCAGGAGAATGCAACTCTTTACAAATAAAAAGCACCTCCTAGGTGCCAGGCCTTCTCCTGGACACTTTACATCCATTGTCTCTATTAAGCAGATCTTGTTATGCTCAGTTTAGGGTACTTAGGTGCTTGGAGAAGTTGTTGCATACAGATTTGAGATTTGAATCCAAGTTGGCATGATTTGCCCACCTCATGCGAAGAGCTGACTCATTGGAAAAGACCCTGATGCTGGGAGCAATTGAGGGCAGGAGGAGAAGGGGACAACAGAGGATGAGATGGCTGGATGGCATCATCGACTCGATGGACATAGGTTTGAATGAACTCCAGGAGGTGGTGATGGACAGGGAGGCCTGGCGTGCTGCAATTCATGGGGTCACAAAGGTCAGACACGATGGAGCGACTGAACTGAACTGAACTGTCATGATTTGATAGTCTAGAATCCTATGCTATCCAATATGGCAGCCACTAGTCAGGCGTGGTTATTTAAATTTAAAGCAATATATACAGATGAAATCTAAGCATTTAGGTCCTCAGTCACATTGGCCACACCTCAAGTGCTCAATAGCCATGTGGAGCTAGTGGTTACTGTATTGGACACTGCAGATTTAGGACATTTCCATCATCACAGAAAGTTCCATTGGAGAGCACTGATCTGAACGCTTGAAGTCTAAACTCAAGTTCAACTTCAAGATCCTATGCCCAGAACAGATTTTCAAAGCCCAGGAGTCATGATAATTAGCATTGTTTCTTTTCCCTGAGCCATCAGAAAAGAAGCTTCTGAATAGGGAGCTACCCTGGCACACTCTTCGAATGCTGCTAATCTTGGATGTGACCTTAAGGTTCTATTTGTAATGAGAAGTGTGCACAATTTAATGAGATAATAAGCCACACTTTCAGTGGGAAGCCTGGTATATAGTAGGTACTCAACCAGTGCTCATATAATATTAAAGAGTGTGGAACGTGGAATCACATTGCTGGATTTGAGGCCCAGTTTATCATGTTCAAGCTGGCTTTAGAAAAGGCAGAGGAACCAGAGATCAAATTGCCAACATCCGCTGGATCATGGAAAAAACAAGAGAGTTCCAGAAAAACATCTACTTCTGCTTTATTGACTATGTCAAAGCCTTTGACTGTGTGGATCACAATAAACTGTGGAAAATTCTGAAAGAGATGGGAATACCAGACCACCTAACCTGCCTCTTGAGAAATCTGTATGCAGGTCAGGAAGCAACAGTTAGAACTGGACATGGAACAACCTGT